>CM050217.1:4285000-4305000 GCA_027475355.1 Coilia nasus | reverse complement strand
GGAGGTGGAGGAGGAGGAGGAGGAGGAAGAGCCTGAGGAGGAGGAGACGGACTTGTCTCTGTCTCCAGAGCCCCCCTCGCCCCCGGACTACTTCACCCGCCCCTACACGCCACCGCCCTCCGGCCCCCCCTCCCCACCTTACTTCAGCAAGCACATACTCAGCGTGGGGGGGTTGGCGGGGGGTCTGGTGGGGGGTCTGGAGGCCAACGGCCCCTCATGCCTACCCTGTGGGTACCCCCCCTGCCGGAGCATCCGTAGGCCCCCAGGGTACGCCCTGTGCCCCTCTTGCTCGGGGCTGCTGCCCCACCACATGCACAGACACGAGGCCCTCCGCAATGGCGGGGGCAGGGTCAGCTACCAGCAGCCGCACCACGACTTCGACGTGCACTCGGACCACGACATGTTCCGGAAGGCCAACCTGATCCGCTGGGTAGCCATGCATGGGGTGGTCGCTCACCGTAGCTTTAGCACTGAGGTCTAGATCTGTGCTGCTGGCGGGGGCGGACAAACCAGCTTAGGAAAGTAAAAGTCCTGCCATATATTCCTTCTGCCTTCTGCCTTCTCCTAACACAGGTCAGTTTACTAATTAGCTCCTCTACCTGTCTGTAGAGGTGTGCTAATTAGGATCAGCTGCTTCAGTGAACTGGCTGGAATAAATATGTGGCAGGACGTTTGCTTTCTCTACCCGGGATATTCGCCTCTGGCTGGAGTCTGGAGTACCCCCAGGGTGCAAACATTTTGTGTAGTTGAGTTTGTCAAGATATAACATAGGGATAATCAGGGGGGTTATCAGGGGGGAAGGGGTGGGGGGAGGCTTGGTTATGATGATTCCCACCCACACACTGCGCAAAGAACATGATAGGATTCCATCAACAGATGTTAAAGCAACACTAAGTAGTCTTTTCAACTGTAGAATAATGTTTCCAAAATCATTTCAGTAGTTCATCAACTCGTAACAGGGTGAACGGCACTTCTGAATTCGCTTTGCGGCCCTCCATGGGTTATAACCGCATTATGCAAGTTTACATCAAGCAGGTCGCTCCGATCTGTAGTTTGACTGACACATGAGAAAGACAATTTTGCTTCTAACCTGTTATGCAACCGAAGAGGAAAAGTGCTTTAGTCTTGCTTTGAGATAAGATGAACACAAACATCATAGGATTCCATCTACAGATATTAAAATAAGCAATAGATTTCATTGAGCAGCACAGACAAAAATAGACCTGAATCGTCTATCGAAACTAACAGAATTTTGGAAGCACACTTCGTTGGCGCTGGTGTGCAGACCCCTTAAAACAACACTAAGTAGTTTTTCAACCTTAAAAAAATGTTAAAATCTTTTCAGTGGTTCATCAACTCGTAACAGGAGGTCACTGATCAGTAGTTGAAATGCGACATAAGAAAGACAATTAGACTTCCAACCTATAGAGCGACTGAAGGGGAAAAGTTCTTTAGTGTTTCTTTAAGGGCACAGCATTATCGAGGGGCTCTTTGAAGACACCATTAATCAGTAGTATAATAACAACGAGGCCACAAAAGGCATTCTTTCATGGGGCCCAAAACTTTTGGCTGCACCCCTTAGGCGTAATTCTATTATGCTGTCAAAAGGTAAGATCTCAGTTGGGAGTAGTGTATTCAGATTTTTTTTTTTTTTCATTTAAGTATTGCATTTAAAATTACATTTGTTTTAATCAGAAGTCATTCATTCACCACTTCGTTTCTCAGGCACTTCCTTAAAAAGACATAACTGTAGAGAGCAAGAAGCTAATCAGTGGTGACAACATCAGGTAGTCATTGCTGTCCTCCTCATGTCTTCTTTTTGGGTCATCACATGTTGCGTTTGCGGCTAAAACTACTGATTTTCTTTTTGGGTCATCACATGTTGCGTTTGCGGCTAAAACTACTGATTTTCTTTTTGGGTCATCACATGTTGCGTTTGCGGCTAAAACTACTGATTTAACCTGGAATTGTAAATACGTATAGTGCAAAAATGGTAAGCTGAATTTGATAGGTATTTTTAAACGGGTCTTTGTCTCCATGCTAACAATAGCTATATTTTTTGCTGGTCTTTATGGCTAGGTGTTATGGTGCTCCTTTCTGAGACATCTAATAGCAATGTAATGGTATTTTTTTGTGAATTTGAGTGCTAAAATGTTTTAAAGCCAGTGAATGAGTGCAAGACTAAATCTGACACCTCAAAAAAATATCACTAAATAAGTAACCGTGTAAAGTATGTTGAACTATGTTCTGTAATAATTTGTTCTGTTAATATTATTGCATTCTCTAATTTATATTATTGCATTGATTCACATGTACCTCTTAACACCTTTGACTTTTTTTATAGCCACATCATTTGGATTTACACTCAGTTACCATAAAATCCTTTAGGAAAAGATGCTATTGATGTCCCTTTCTTTCTCATTTTTAATTTTCCTACGTGAATAAAATAACATGAATGCTTATGGATGGAATTGATTAATATATTAGTTAACATGTTTCTGCATAAAGGTACAGATTTTTTTCTAACACACTGATTTCAAGTTATTAGACAAAAGATATTGTCACACTTTTCATTGTCATATTCCTTTATTGTCAGATGTTTGGTCAGAGACATTTCATAGATCAGAGACAAATTTTGCCAAGCTGAAATGCAACGGTATTTGTGAATACAAACAGTCAATAATGTTAAAACCTTTGGCAAAAGCATTGAAATATATACAGTGACGTATAATAGTATGTATAATATGAGGGCTTGTATTCACGAAGATACATACACACTCTGTCATTTCTCCTCCAGCACCTAATGTGTTAAAAGTGAATGTGATTTTGAATACAAGGGGTCACAACTGTACAATGAGTGTGCGAGTGCATTTTCAACATGTACATGTTCAAGTGTCTGCCAAAAGGCAGAAGGAGTGTTATGCAGTATTAGTTTACCAGTTTTATATTGAAAGTGCTGTGGTTAGTTAAAACGTTGTGTCCAGTTTGCCCAAGTAAAAAACATAACAAACATGGAGCGATGCACATTAACAGTATATCAAAGAGGGATAAGACAGCAAATGAAGGTAGTAAGGTGGAACTGAGAAGTGAGAACAGTGTACAATTAACCAATGATAGCATTTATTGACACTCAAATCATGCAGTATAACAATTAAATAATTTAATTAAGTCCTTCCATGAAAATAAGCACATAGTAGACTAATGGTGCTTTGAATATACATGTTTTAAAATACTAAAATCTCCTAATCTTCTGGAAGATAATCAAAGGCTGCCTGTAATGGGGAGCAGGTTTATGTGAGAGATCTCTCAGAGTGCCCTTTGACCTTTAACTGAAAATAGCACATTCTTCTTCACTTGTGTGACTACACAGTGTTGCCTCAATGCTGGCTCTCCCTTAAATACAGTACTTAATCTTCAATAGCAGTGAAAATGCAAAACACACTCAACACAAAGAATCAAGATTCTTAATAGCTTGACAGCTGGATATTTAATATTATTTAATACATACGATCAAAAATGTTCACGAGTTTCATTCACATAAGTAAATAAAAGATAAAAAACAAAATGACAGTTAACAATAAAGCTATCATTTTTACTGACTAACACTTACTGGTTAGCCTTTATTTGTGTGTCTTATATTGTGTGTAGAATGTATTGCATTGCAGGAAAAAAGGCAAAAAGTTACATGGGAGGGAGGGAGGAAGGCAATACCTCCTGGAAGAAGTCTGGAACGGGAGGTCAGAGTTCAGCTGTGGCTCCCGTCTCCGAAATCACAATGTCAACAACACTACTGAACGGCGGTAAACCGACGCGACGTGAACCGTGACTCCCGCCACCCGCGCTGGGCCTCCCAAGGCCTCATGGGAAGGCGTGACTAGGAGGAGCGGAGGGTCCGGCAGGAGTGGCAGCAGGCTTTGCTGTAGTACCAGTGGCTGCACAGGTTCACCTTCAGGGCCAGAGAGCAGTTTGTAGTGGGACGGTCATTGCAGTTCTCATCTGGAGAAAGCAGATATAAAAAAACATTTATAGTGTAGATAAAAACAATTTGCTTTTGAATGACAGAGGCTGTTGTTATGGTGTGGGCTGGCCTACTCAGCTAGTCAAAGTCAAGTCAAAGTGTACTTTATTGTCAATTCACTATGTAACAAGCAGTACACAGAGGATTGAAATTGCGTTTCACCAGACACCAAAAGCAATTTAAACTAAAACACGCACTCACACGTGCACACACACGTACACAAACACACATCTACACTCATGGACATGAAGTGTATACGGACATAAACAATAAACAGACATAAGACATACAGTTATACATATACGCTTCCAACAACAAGGAAGTCTGAGGCAGGTTTTTTGCAGGGTGATTTGACAGATGCTGAAACCAGTTACTGTCAAAAGTAACAGAGTCCATCAATCAGATACAAATGAAAGGGCAACTCGTTCAAATAAATTATTCAGATTCAAAAATGGAGTCCTTATCTGCATTTGTGTGGTAGAGCTAGATTGGAACCTCAGTCATACTAAATATAACAGGTTAGACTACCCATATTCTGTGTATGGAAGTGTATGAAAAATTAAGCAAAGTACACCTTTGTCTATAACCTTAAATAATGAAAAATGACTTTTAAAATGACTTTACAATTTGCAGGTATTATGTATTGCAGGTGCTAAAGTGGTCTAGGTTGTCTACAAAAATAAAATAAAAATCAATATAATAAAAGAAAGTAAATGAAAAAAAAAATGGAAAAAGAATAAAAAAAAACAGAAGAAAACTCTTGAGCAGATAATTTATGTTTCGTGACCGAAAGTGGAGTTTGGACCAGACCTGGAGGTTCTGTTGGGCAGGGCTGAAGAGCGCAGGTCTGCTTGGCGACGGGCTTGGTAAGTGGGTCACATCCTCTCACCAGCTCCCTTCCCTGGTAACACTTTACGTCCCGCATGCGCACGCCGATCCCACAGGTCTTAGTGCACTATCAGGGTCACACAAGGACACATGTAAGGGGAGGTGTGACTTTAGTCCTCAGTCATGTATTGATACTGATCACCAGACAGAGACAGACTCAGTCCATTCTGATAGGACTCTGATAAACTCTTTGTGAATGGTTGGAAAAAGAGGTTAGACAAACTTCAAGTTCATGTTTGAGGGAGTAACTGCATTTGACTAAATAACACTTTTCTGATTTGCCTGAGAATACCTGATTGCAATTCCAGCCATTTTAAGTATTCATGGTCCACTTTCTTTGCTGACTATTTCAGTCAGCAAACTTTCAGCAGTTATGATGAAGCAAATACTTTATAACCCTTTAGCTAATGTGTTAGCTAACTCTAGCTATTAGCAGGTGGGAATTTTCTTCACTCAAACTTGTCCTGAGGGCAGAAACATGCGAATTCAATCTGAAAAAAAAAAAAAAAATGTGATTCAATCTGACAACCAATCGCAAGAGAGGAGCGAATTGCAGAGGCGAGGCGGGGCCATGATTTTCAATCTCAAAAATGTGCCACCATTTTGAATATTGACAACTTCAGTTCAGTTGTGCTTGCTGAAAATTCCTGTCCTGCCCAGCGAAGAATAACTGGTTATCATTTCAAATTAAGTTAGTAAAAACAAAAAGAAGAGCAGTTTTCTCCAGAATGGAGCACATTGTATGTGCAGCTGTGTGTGATTTGCTGCCCTCACTCATATCATAGTGTATTTCACAGTTTGTAAGGATAGGCTAACCTACCATTTCAGAAGCAAGCTAGTGTTGGAGCTTACATTAAAATGTGAGCAGAACTGTAGCAGTTCTTATCACAGAAAGGTAGAAGAAAAAGATCATTCAGCTATCAAACATTATATGTCCATACATGTTAGCCACAAATTAACTAAGCTAGCTAGTCAAACTAATCAGGTGAGCTAGAAAGCTTGGTAATATACATTGCATTAAGTTTTACAGTATTTGTATTTAAAAAGCAATGGCTATTTAGGGCAGTGTTGTCTAATTTATAAATTTGGCTTTTCTTCATAGTTGTTTAGTCTCATCTGGTCGCAGGGCAGAGACCGTCGTTTCTGACTATTTTGTCTGAGGGCAGATGAATCCCTCCTGGTCTCAGAGCAGAAGTTGTATTTTATCTGTTCTCAGCACAACGTAGTTGCACAAAAGGGAATCAGCTGTCTTCTCTGGTCTCAAGGCAGAAGTTATCTAAGGGCAGGTGAATCCCTCCTGTTCTCAGGGCAGAAGTTGTATTTTATCTGTTTTCAGGGCAATGTAGTTAGACAGAAGGGAGTCAACGATCTCTCCTGGTCTCAGGGCAAAAGTTGTTTTGTAGGACTTTCCTCATGACTGTTTAGTCTCATCTGGTCCCAGGGCAGAGACCGTTGTGTCCCATGCGTGACTGAAGACTAAGCTTTAAGCCTTAACTGCCTTTCTCCAGCAAGGTTATCCTCTGGTTCTTGTATACTGACATGAGCAGACTTACCCCTGACCAAGGTGTAGTATACCACTTGAAACAGGGCCTCTCAAAGCAGGTGTTGTCATGTTCGGGACGAACATCAGGCTCGCACGCCTCGTCCTCGTGGATCTGAAACTTCCCTCCAGTGATGCCCGCACACAAGACTATCCGCTGCTTGATGCCACGGCCGCATGTTGTGTTGCACTAAGCCAAGGGAAGGAGTTTTTTTGATAAATCACTGACTTGCTTAATTTACCAGCACCTATAGGCTACATTATACACATTGAACATACTGGCACAGTGTGGCATAATAGCAATATTTTCAGTGTGTATTATGTAAGGGGTAATGTTCTGCAAGGCGGTCATTCTCATGGGTAAGCCCTGAGGGGGCTTATTGCATGAGAATTACCAACTCACAGAACATTATCCCACTTATCATACGGCTAATTGCCAAAAACCAATAATACAGAGTTAGACACTTCTAACAACGTCATATTTTAAATATTTTGTTGCTGCTTCATGGCCTTTGCTGTTAAAAATAGTTCATTGAGGAAATAGAATGTATAAGTGTTGCATAGCAACGTGTCCGGCTGCTAAATAACTCGTTGTAGCATATTGTTGATCTTCCGTTACGATGAGTGAACAAACTACTTGCAGAGTGATCTGAAAGAAGCACAAAACCCGGTGCCACTGACAGCGGTCGTTATACTTTTTCAACATTGCAGTTGCCCATTCAAAGTCAATGGGACGTTTGCAATAAGTATATATAACTTTTAGTGCCAAATGATAATGGTACATGATATCAGCCAAGTCTTTACACAACTGTCCAAACATTTTAGCACTTACAGAAATACTGTAGACAAACAGTTATCCTGTCATAAAGCAAACACAGGGTGGCCTCACCCTCTCCCAGTCCTGTGCCAGCCAGTGTGCTGGGCAGTCCTTGTCCCCACACGGGTGGATGGCCAGGGGCTTGTTTTCTGAGGAGCACTGGCTCTCTGGCACTACTCGTCCCTCTGGGGTTTTGCAGTACACGTGGCGAACCATCTTCCCTTGTCCACAGGACCCTGAGCACTGAGAGCATTCACAGCAACAGGAGAGGCCATTAAAAGGGATAATGGGTGACACTGAGAGCATTCACAGCAACAGGAGAGGACATTAAATGGGATAATTGGTGACACTGAGAGCATTCACAGCAACAGGAGAGGACATTAAACGGGATAATGGGTGACACTGAGAGCATTCACAGCAAGAGAAGAGGATATTTAAAGGGATAAAGGGGTGACACGGTATCAGCCCCACTCCGATACAGTTCGCTGTTTCTCCCACGAGCACCTGGGGCAGTTCTCTTCATGTTCAAGGTGTGTTTATGCAGCCACTACTTGGAGAGGCCTTTACACCATGAAGTACATTACTGCTACCTGAATGCCATTAAGTCCATGACATACTTCCAAAAAGAAGACTTCCAGCAACCAGCAACTACCGAAAGATGCCTGAGTTAAAACACAATGAAACCAGTACCATCTCATCTGATCTAATTATCTGATCTTACAATTACTATTACTATGCATTTTTGTAAGCATATGCTTATCTAAGTCTACTTGGCGTTTAACTTTGTGTACTTAACTGAAACATCATGTCTGGGCACCTGAGAGTGCTCGCAAGGATTTCGTCCTGCAACTGGACCCAACTCACCGGCCCCCACTCTGACACGGTCCACTGCCTCTCACACGGAGGTCCGGTGCAGTTCTTGGTCGATGGTGGACGAGTTCCTTCGTCGCAAGGCCTGGTTTCATCGGAGCACCTCACGTCACGTGACACCAGGGCCCTGCTTCCACACTTAGCGGGACACTACCGAGAAACATTGACCCAATGAGATTGCACTGTGACAAAAATGAAGAGGGGGTAATTTGATATTCACCACTGCACACTTGTAGACCCTCTTCACCAAGTTAAAAACTGATCTTTACACACACCCAGTACTTGAGGTCTACATCCCTTAGTTATCCCTAATTCCCACAAACAGGGGCAGAGCTAAGGGGGGGTAAATCAGGATGATTCAGGGGGCCCCGAGCTTCAAAGGGGCCCACAGGGCTATGATAGGGTTGGGGTGGGGGCCCAAAATGATTTTCTTTCAGGGGGCCCACAATTTCTAGCAGCACCCCTGCCCACAAACACGCAAACACACCTCGGACCACTCGGCCACCTCCCACTGGGGGCCGCACGTGGGGCTTTTGCAGGGCCGGCGCTCCGGGGGGCGCTCAAGGTCAGCCAGAGTGCAGAGGTCATTGTAGACGGAGCTGTCCAGGCCTGGGGACAGCATCTTCCAGCAGCGCACCAGCCGGAACTGGAAACCCTCGCCGCACGTCCGTGAACACTCGCTCCAGCTGCTGGCCTCCCACCTGCAGGATATTAGAATCAGAATCAGAATCAGATTCAGAATCAGAATTAGTTTTATTGGCCATGCACACTTGTGTATACAAGGAATACGCCTCCTGTAGCTCTCTGGGATGCAAACACAGGGAGAGGTAAGCTAGTGTAATAGATGCTAGCTAGCACTGCACAACTTGGCGTTAGGAGGTTAGTTAACCTCCTTCCTGACACCTCGAAAAGGATACACTACTGACTGAGCTAAGAGTTTAGCTCACTTGATGGCACATCTGTCCTCCAAACTGGAGTTCGGAGTAAGAGGTCGTGGGTTCAATCCTGGTGATGGACTGTGCAGGACAACCTTGGTTACACTAGGCATAGCTGTACTGAAATACACCTCACCGTTTATAAACATAAATTGTCACACCAGTGACAGAAGGTTGGGAGGGTAAATATACTAAAAGATATTTGTATGGTGTCCATAGCGTGTATTCATGAAGTTCATCTGGCACTCTGAAAAGGGAGTTATGCTGTGCAGTGAAGCGCTGCACGTGTGCAGTTTAAAATAACCGTGAGAAAAAGGGCTTGTAGCCCTTTAGCGGTCACTGTATCGCCGGCACAACGACTCGCTGTGACTGTGAAATGTAACTGCAACATTACGACATTACTACATTACAGAGAGTCTTTAGTAACACATTGCAACTTGGTCAATGCCATTCTTGTAACACCAAAGTTATAACATGGGGTGCCTCTTAAAGTGTTAAAGCTTTATTTTGATACAAAGCAGCAAACCTTTCAGCCTTTATAGTCAAATTTTCGTTGTGCTTTCAACCATGTATTTTTATGCCCCTCAGTCATCAGAGAGTGCATATACTTGTGTCTCACCATTCATTTAGGTAGGGCCTGGTCTTATTAACCTGAAATAGATTCCCGAAGGTGTTGCCAAGATGGCTGCCGAGTGCAGGGACTTGCCTAGAGGGCAGCTAACTCAGTTGTTAGCATGTCTCATTAAGGTATGAGGACAAAGGTTTGCTTAACATGCATACTGTACAGCTTTTAGTTGATTGCCTTTACATTAGCATTGCCTTAGGATTAGTAATGTGCCCCAACACTAGTTAGTGATAGTTGGTCATGCCTGAAATATGCATTGCCAGTAATTAACAAACATCATTCAACTATTAGTTAATGGCTGCTTTGCTGTTTATTGTGATCTGTTATTATATGTAAACTGTAAATTAGAGCTGCAATGTAATCCCAGACTGAACTGTTCAGAAGAAGCAGGAGAATGAATCTGCTGTCTACTACGTGGTTGAAGGTGGCGTGTAAACAGAGCTACAGTGCTGCACCTGGGTTGGCATTCCCTCCCGATGCAGAAGTCGTGGACAGGCTCGGGTCGGGTCAGAGCGTCACAGTGCCGGTCCTCTACCTCCACCCCGTCATAACGAACACACATGGCGAACGACCTGGACACACCTGGCAGGATTGACGGAGAAGTTAGACCAATAAAAATGTTTATTTTATTTTACAGAAAAAAATAAAAAGCAAAAAGGGAAGAAATAAAAACAGGAGTGGAACGATGTGTATTTTATCTAGTTTGGAACCAGTGGTTTGTGTCATGTTGCTTCCTGTAACACAGACATCTGTGTGTGTGCATGTGTCTGTGTGTGTATATGTGTGTGTGTGTAGTGCTATGTGTGTGTTCTATCTTCTTTAGTACCAGTTCCTGAAGTGCAGACCTCTGTGTGCATGTGTGTGTGTGTGTGTGTGTGTCTGTGTCGTTCTGACTGTGTGGCGGTGTGGCGGTCTGCATGTGTGTGTGTGTGTGTGTGTGTCTGTCTGTCTGACTGTGTGCCGGTCTGCATGTGTATAAATGTGTGTGTGGGTGTGTGTGTGTGTGTGTGTCTGTCTGTCTGCCTGCCTGACTGTGTGCCGGTGTGCTGGTCTGCATTCGTGTCTGTTTGTGTGTATAAATGTGTGCGTGTATGTGTGTGTGTAGGTGTCATGTGAGTTATTACCAATGGAGCATGTCATGCTGCAGGGCTCTTGAGAGGAGAGTTTCCAGCGGTACATGTCAGCTGGACTCAACTTGAAATTCTTCTGCAGGAATTTCTGATGATTCCTGAGCGAGGAAGATAAGACATCCTCATAAACCACCAGAGACACTGTGTGTGCGTCTACACAGACAAGTGCAACAGTCTCGACTGGCCTTGACATACAACTGTGTACTCTCACTGCCACCATTTCATATATCTTTGCAACACCGTCACTTCCTGGAAACTAGGCAAGCGCGCTTTGTATTCACATGCATGCAATAATTAGTAGCAGCACGTCCAGTGTAACTACATTAATCACCTTACCAATAGGAGCACCTATGATATCACAGCTGTAGGAGGGCCAACGATATCCACTATGTCACTGCAGTGACATTATTACACCTCGAAATTATGGCTTGAAGAAAATCCCATCATTTTTTGTTTCGTTTGCAATTGGTGTGCTGTGCCTCTGCATCCCCTTCGCCATGCGGGAATGGTAGCGCGCCGCGGTCATGTGACGTGTTTTATGGGCCCTGGCTGTGGGGACGGCGGTGCGGATGGCCGGCGCGGCGCTGTTTGGACGCCTCGCTGGGGAAGCGTACATGAATTATAAAAATGATGGAGTGCAATTCCAGCCAGGCCCTTAGCTTGGCCGACAATCCCACTTGGCAGTCTCTGAACGTCTACGCGAGAGCAGAGAGAGAGGGGGAGGGGGGGGTGAAAGAGAATGGCTGCAGAACCTGCAGAGAGAGAGTGAGAGAGAGAGAGTGAGAAAGAGAGAGAGAGTGGGTGAGAGAAGGAGTGAGTGAGAAAGAGGGAAAGAGAGAGAGCGAGAGAAAGAGAGAGAGAAGAGAGAGGAGCAAGCGAGTAAGAGAGGCCCAGAGCACATTCCATTTCCTGGAACATGGCCTCTCACTCAGCTGAGACTATCCAGCATGTCTACATACCCTGCGTCGAAGGCCAGCGGCACAGCACATAGTAAGGAGATGTCTGTGGTCTGACTGCCATCCAAATGGACCAATAATTCTACCTGACCGCGGAGATATGGAAGACGATATGACAGACTGCTCTGAAGCAGGGTAGTAAGCCCAGCGGCTAATGAAGTGTAAGGACGAGGGAAAACATTAAACTCAGCACCTCTGCTTTCCATCAGAGCTGAGTTTCATTGAGTATTAAGATGTCACAGACTGTGTGTGTGTGTGTTAGTGACAGAGAGAGAGAGAGAGAAAGTGCTTGTGTAAGTGTGTTTCGTTACCTTGTGCGACTTGTGCGGTTTCCGTTTCGTAAACCCGGGAAGAGGGTCCTGTTCTGGAGGGGCAGGTCTGCAGAGTCGTTGTTCCTGCGTGCCAACGTGAACTCGAGCAAAGAGGAGCCGTTGCTGAAGCCGGCGTTGGACTCCAGGCTGCCGTAGTCCAGCTCCAGCGGCCCCATCTCGGCCGAGAACTGTCCCTCCCCCTGCGTCAGCAGCTGATTGGTCGTGATGTTCACCATCAGCTTGTCCTGGCCGACCTGCTCGCCCATCAGCATCCTCCAGATGAGGTTGTCAGGGTCGGCCATCTTGTCCCCAAGTCTGTTGGGCGTGGCCAGAGGTGGGGCCACTAACCCGCTGGGTTGGCTGCTGTTTCCCTCTGTGGAGAACAAACAGACAAACAGCACCCATTTGTCATAACATAGCACACCACAGCACACCTCACAATGAAATTGATTCTGTGTTTAACCCATCACACATGTGAGCAGGGGTGTCGCCATGACAACGGTGCCCAAGGAGCAGTGTGTAGGGGCAGCTCAGGGTGCTTTAGTTGCACTACTGGCAGTTGGTATTCTAACCTGCGATCACAAGTCTGTTACCTTAACCGCCAGGTCACCACTGCCCCAAGACAATACAGGCCCTGTACAAGTGAGTGTAAATAGCTCGAGATAATCCAAGTGCTTTGATGGTGAAACTGGTTTTAGTGAACCTGATATTAGAAATGTAACATCCTAATCACTTGGAATGACACAACAATGCTGATTTGAAATGTTCCAAATGTTCAAACTTAACAAAAATAATAAGAGGAGCCTGTCTGTATGTAAGTTAAGCAGTCAGTCGACTTTGATGATGGTGAGTGCAAAGTTCAGAAGATTTCCCATCATGCACCTGGATAGCTTACACCACATAAAACAACCGAACTTGCTGGCCTGATGTGATGGCGAGGGCGCGCCACAGTGCTATTTGTCTATTTATAGAGGTGGTGTGTTAGCGATGAACGGGGAGAGGGTGGCTTGAAAATGCTCACTGAATTTTTCATCTCTCTCTTTCTCATCCCTCCTTTCCACTCCGTCCCTCTCTATGGGAGTGTGCGCATGAATAATACAGGGCACCTATGGGCCAGCAAGAAGACTCTCCGCACTCATCTCATAAAACAACAAATAAAAATAAAAATAAAATAAAACTAATAAAAATCCAGTGTTTCTCTGCATTTGCATAGTAAAGTAATGTCCTATTAGCGCATGTCGTATTCACTGGATAGGTGGCCAGAACTGTCGTCGGAGAGTCTAGCAATAGCAAAGGGTCATGATGTCACTGGCAGCGCTTTAAGGAGTCAGCATGGATGCATTTTCATCTCTGAAGAAAGGATTGTACGTGTCCCTGTGTGCGTGCATGTATGTGCGTGCATGTATGTATGTGCGTGTGTGTGTGCATGTATGTATGTGCGTGTGTGTGCATGTATGTATGTGCGTGTGTGTGCGTGCATGTATGTGCGTGTGTGTGCGTGCATGTATGTGTGCATCCGTGTGTGTGCGTGTGTGTGCGTGCATGTATGTGCGTGTGTGTTCGTGCATGTATGCGTGCACACGCGTGTGTGTTTGCGTGCATGTATGTGTGCATCTGTGTGTGTGCATGTGTGTGCGTGCATGTATGTGTGCATCTGTGTGTGTGCGTGTGTGTGCGTGCATGTATGTGCGCATCTCTGTGTGTGCATGTATGTGTGTGTGTGTGTGCGTGCATGTATGTGTGCATCTGTGTGTGTGCGTGTGTGTGCGTGCATGTATGTGCATGTATGTGTGCCCACGCGTGTTTTTGCGTGCATGTATGTGTGCATGTATGCATGTATGTGCGTGCATGTATCCGTGCACACGCGTGTGTGTTTGCGTGTACGCTGTACGTGCACTCCGCACGTCCTCACCTGAGTTGCCCAGTTGTTGTGGAGTCACAGGAGCGTCATCCTCACAGTCCACCCCTGCCGTCTCGGCGTACACCTCGTTAGACACCTGGCCCATTTTCTGCCCCTCTGCGGCGCCACCCGCGTCATGTGGGCCGGGCTTGGACACGTGATTGGGATCCCCGCCCGGGCCCACGCTGTGGTACACCGTCTCGTTCTGGTGGGACAGCACGTGGCCCACCTCCACCGAGATGTCCCCGTTGCCCCCCGTGTCTGGGCCCGTGTAGAGCGGGGGCTGGGAAATGGGGGGGAGGGCGTCCCGCAGCACGGTGTACTCGTAGGTGATGTAGGGGTTCCGGCCGTTCTGGTTCCACACCTTTGGAAGGCACAGAGCAGAATCTAACGTGGAGGCTAGTTTTTGTCTTCATTGTTGCTGTCTTGACAAGTCATTTAAACTATTACCTCTTTGCTATGTGGTTATTTCCTTTTACTTTTAACAGTACACTTCTTTGCATAGAAAAGAAGAAAATATGACTTATACACTAACCTCACTATATACATAACATGTGATCATTTTAGCTTTATTATGTGAACAGTTCCTCTTACTTGTAACAGGGGACTTCTTTGCAGGAAAAATAAACTAGTATGGCTCCCTGTATTAACTTCACATGTTATGATACTGTTTTCATTTCAGAAACGCACTATGCATTTAAAATGTTTATGTTTAAAATGTTTATTGCTAAAATTATTTTGTATTATTTGAACTTACCATATCACTCAATGTTATGACCTTTATGCCATAAAAGCCTCTGATTTAAAGGCTTTAAACGTTAACAGACGTGAACTTTAAATAACTTTAAATATGTACCCAAATAACTGTTAACGATCAATTTATAAATTGCATACATTTAAATCTAATACATTTGGCAGTAGATGGAATAAAACAGGTGGCCAAATGAAATTGCAGCAATGCCATGGCAGAGGATGAATCTAGGATTAATCCAAGACTCCGTACTGACAACACAGTTTTTTATTCGCTATTGCAGCGCAAAGTGCTTGCTCAAGTCAGTCCCCTTGAGATAATGGCTCAAACTCAGTCAGCATCACAGATGCCAGAGCTGCGTCCAGCACTTTCAATCAAACGCAGGGGCTTGCCAGAGAGTGAGATTACCCCGTGGGCGCTTGGCGGCGGAGGGAGGACCTCGGCTACAGTACCAGAACATTGATGGGCTGGTCGATGGGCCCTTTGGCCACGATGTACTCGATCCCTGTTTCATACACATCCGTGGGCCGCCGGTACTTGAAGATGGTGCCGGCTGCGTGGAAGTTCTGCGGCGCGTCCACCTTGTAGGCGCCGTTGAAGAAGAAGTTCCCAGCCTGATCAGTCACAGCTGGGGGGAGGAGAGGAGGCTCTGAGCAGTTCTTAAATATAGATTTATTTTAACTGTGCATGTATTCATTACTCACATCTATTTATTATTTACAGTAGGCCCATCCAGCGCTTTTAACCCATCTATTTGATCACCGTTTGCTAATCTCATTTGTTGTGTATGTACTGCATGCATTCATGCAAGACAAATTGCTAGTGTAACACAGCAATTTCCTGGAAAGAATAAAAAAGTATCTGTCAACTCTTGTTAGTTGCTGAGTTGACAAATGACTTCATCTCAAAAGCACCAGATATTCATTGTGTTTGCACGCGTTTACCCTCCACTACACCACTGCACTAGCCTAGCTGTCGCGCCAAGCTCGCAGATGAAGCTTAGTCTGGCAAAGATCACATAGACAGAAAGTTGACAGACAGAAAGTTGAGGCGGTATCAACAGGCATTTATCAAATGCCTTTGTATACTTCCAGAGAGAGCTACAACCAGTCAGACCACTGATTCCGATGACATGCATAGTGTAGTAGTTTTCATTGGTGCCAGATTTCTCGGGCAAAGAAACAGCCAACAGGAAAGGAACAGACTTGAACGCGAAATTCTGTGCAGCATCGCAGGCAGTATAGGCGAACCCAGGCTACCACTGCACAACTGCATATAAGCATACATATGCGGCCTATCCTGCTGTTCTTTTGCGCCAAAGTGAAGGAAATGTTCCACTTTTGTGGTCACTTATAAATGTGTGCACATACTGATGTACTGATACGAACCGCCTGGCCGTACCCTCTCCCAAGACAAAGCGAGGTCACTCCAAACTTTTCTCAGTTGTTGTCCCTACAAGAGCAGCAACTTCCCTCTCGACCTTCAAAAAGCTTGTGAAGACCCTTCTTTTCCGAGACTGCTTAACAAAACCAAATTCTACTAACCATCTCTTTACATAGGTACCTTCGATGTTCTCTACACATCTGTTTGCTATTATGTCCTCCTTTTGTAAGTCACTTTGGATAAAAGCGTCTGCTAAGTGTAATGTAATGTAATGTAATGTAATGATATTGTAGAGCCACTGTAGTATGATTGTGGGATGTAGGGGGTGTCACCATACCTAGGATATCAGCAGATTTTTTCCTCTCAATGATCTGGATATCCCAGGAGCCCTCTGGGATTTGAGTGATGAAAGAATATCCTTGGTAAAGAGAAAGACAGACATAAATGTAAAATGCAACAACATCACCAACCGCATCTCCAAATTGGCGAATGGCTTCTTTCCCCAAGCAGTCAGACTGGTTAACTACCCTTAATGCAAAATAGCACACTGCACCTTAAGCAGTCTTGCACATTTCTTTGCTGTTAATATCCCATATCCAAACATAACTAGTACCAATTAGAGCTGTTACAAGCCATGCCCTGACTGTTGTGTTTGTTTTCTGTTCACTTTTGTGTTCTTGCACGTTTTTTTTAAACATGTGTATCATGTGTGTCTTTAGTGTGTCCATCCGCACTATACTGTATGTGTCTTGTCTGTACTGTTTCAACAGCTTTTTTGTAACACAAAGTGTTCCTGGTGAAACGACTATGTTTACGTGTCTATAAATATACAGTATTGTATCCTTTTCCTAAAGATGCATGAGATCAACAACAGCTTCATCATTTCCTCTTAGGATGAAATCCAAAAGAAGCTGTGGTGACCCAAGGTGTAGATGCCTGCTTTAGAAAGTAAAAGTACTACAGCGTATTCCTTCTGCTCGTGTACTAAACATAGGCATTGCCAAGGGTGGGCTGGGGTGGGCCTGTGCCCACCCACTTGTCAATTAGACCCACCCAGTCAGAAGGCTCTATAAGTGTGATTGACTGTTTAAATAACCTATGTGTTGTGGGCTAGGCCCACCTGATTGTTTTCTAGGCCCACCCATTTTATGATTTCTGGCTACGCTCCTGGTACTTAACACAGGTGATTTGACTAATTAGCCAATCTACTGATGATTATAGCACTTATTAGGATTAGCTAGTTCAGACTTAGCCTGGCAAACCAGGCCCTCGTACTTCATTTCATTTTGTACAGAGGGTCTGGAACAGAGACCGTCAGAAACGATTTGCTGGAGGTGTGGACTCTGCTGAAGTTTTAAAAAAGTGCCTCTGCCTTTACCCAATCGCTAATGCCTGGTACTGTACAATTCAAATGTAGCACACAAGGTCAACGTCACAGCTAACGAACACACCCTCTGTTCGCTGATTGGATCGATGTTTCTGGAACATCGCAAATGTACCTCAAGAGATTCCGGTCCAGACCCTCTGCACGAAATGAAATGAAGTACGAGGGGCGGGTTTACCAGGATAGTTCAGACTATGGTTGGATAGACATCTCTGGATGTGTCATGCACACTGTCACACTGCAGTGAATCTATCTCTGTAGCCACAGTTGAAATTACAGGGGGTACTGGGCTAGGGGCTAAAGTACCCCCAGATCAGCAGTGAATCTATCTCTGTAGCCACAGTTGAAATTACTGGGGGTACTGGGCTAGGGGCTAAAGTACCCCCAGATCAAGACCCAGTACCCCTTAAAATGACAAAAAAACATCAGGGTTGGGGGCTACTAACATATTAATGTAAGTAATGTAAAACGTAAACGGTAGCACCCCCCAATAACACAGGGGTAATTCACACACTGTAGCCAATCAGAAGACTCCTACCCAAAGTGGATGCCCCACGCCGGAAGTTTCCTGTGACCCTGCTGCAGCTGCTGCCGTCCCCTTGACAGACACCACACTTATCCAGTGTTTTGGGCGAGAAGAGCACTCCGTCGCATCCGATTGGCTGGGTAACAATAAGACACTGCCCTTCCAAACCTTACTCACTCTAAAGGAAGTCATGAACATGCACTATTACAGTCTAAAGAGCCGTGCCTCTTTGCTCAGTGGGGAAAAGTGTAATTGTATTCATTTCTCAGGTCTGAAGCAACCTCGTGTCCAATTGGAAAGGGCCAAATTGGTACATTACACACCCCTGTAAACATTCCTTTGTCCTGGCATTGACGTCACGAGAGGAGCCACAAGAATGCACTTTTACAGTGTTACGGGGGGTGGAAACTCCAGGTTCAGAAAGCAAATGCACTTTTACAGTATTACTGGGGGTGGAGACTCCAGGTTCAGAAAGCAAAATTCCTTCCCAGTAAATTGTGTTGGCCACCTGGATTTGCTAATAGGCTCCGATTCCTGAAGCAGGAGGCCGAGTGCCCTGAGTGAAATCAGCTGTTTCAGTCCGGGGGTGGAGCAAAAACATGGAACGGCTATTTCTTTCACTCTCTCAACCTGGACTTTTCCACCTCCTGAGATTGAGAAGACCTCTGACTAATAATAGTAATAATGATAATGATAATAATAATAATAATAATAATAATAATAATAATAATAATAATAATAATAATATTTAAAAGTAACAAATAAACATATGGATTTGCAGGGGCCTACGGTACCTCACATCGCCCATTGACACACACGCCCCTATTGTTGCTGTACTTGCAAGACGTGCCATCTCGGGCCGGCACCATCAGCTGCCGTTGGCCGTCGGTGGTTGTGCAGTGGAGGTCACAGGGGTTGCTGGAGATATGCACATAGTCGTCTGCAAGATAAAGGATAAAGAAATGTCTGCTGCGCTTTTTGCCAAATGTTTATCGCCCATTAGGCTTCTTTTTGCTCTCGGGTTGACTGAATAAAGATTCCTAACCTGATATACGCAGTCTCTCCTTTTTACACAGATTGCTATCTGCATTTCCAGACACCTCAGTGTCTACCTTTTGTTTAGATATCTACCTTTAGCTTGCCTATCAGTGTACCATCTTAATGTTCTTTCCAAGAGTGTGTTTTAATTAGGTGTGGTTATTTTGAGCCTGCAGGAACACGCAAACACTCAGTCACCTCTCCATGTAGGGTTGGAGGAGATTTGAAAAGACTGTGTTCACTGCAAACAAACATTTATTTTTATATTTACCAGGATAGAGGGGTTTCCAGTCGTAGCTTTTGCCATTGTAAATCTGTGAATTGAAGGACCAGCACTGCTCCTCTCTGAAACTGCTACCAGTTGAAGGGCAATCCTGCAACATACATAATATGATTACCAAACACAATGTACATTCCCCGCCTCTCTGTCATGGAGGTCCTAAATACGTGAAATAAGATCTGTACTTTCGGAGCCAAGGTTAAATCTACCCTAGCCAGCCGAAGGAGAAAAGATAAAACAAATTTAATGATACTGTGTAAAATACGAATGAATGTCTTGAGTGGTATTTGAATCCTGCTTTATAGGTGCCTGGGGTTTGGGGAATAAACTGACCTTGGTATTGCAGAGGCTGTATTTTTTGCCACTGCCTGTACAGGTCATATTGTTCTTGCCAGCTGTTGTTCTCTTTCTTGAGATGGGAAAGTTCTTGTTAGTTTTCAGATACAGATTCAGCAAAGTTGTAAACGTGTTATTTAACGTTTTCTTCCTCATAATTGCAGTACCAAACATGCCACATACAGTAGGAGCATGTAATGGTTTCTGCTGATTTTAAAATCACACAGGTAGCTTATAGCCTGACCTTTGCTTCAGACAGTGTCTCTCTTGGGACATGACTCCACCTCCACAGGTACGTGTGCAAGCTGTCCA
>CM050217.1:4275000-4277500 GCA_027475355.1 Coilia nasus | reverse complement strand
TCTACATGAATGTATGAAGTAGCACTGTGAAGGAATTTGTGAAGAAGGAAGAGGACCAGGCACAGCACATTAGTGCAGCAGATGTCTGCCCTCCTCTGCTCACCCCTCCAGACCAAGGGGCTCCTGAGGCGGCTGTGGAGCAGCCGGGACAGCGCTAGCCGACGGACGAGAGACTGACAATCACATTTGGAATGCAATGGCAACCGGGCCATCTGGCTGCCATGCCATGCACCCCCGCTGAGTCTGTGTGGAGGGGGATTCTCAGATGCAGCACACACACACACACACACACACATATTGACGCACACACAAACACACACACAGACACACATATGGACATGCACACACACACACACACACAGGCACACACACACACATATGGACGTACACTCAAACACACACACAGACACACATATGGACACTCACACACACACACACACACACACACACATATGGACGCACACACAAACACAAACACACACACATGTACAGACACACATGTGGAAACACACGCACATACACACACACACACACACACACACACACACACACACACACACATACACACATACGCAACAGGGACATAAACACGTGCAGGCAAGCACACACGATCACACACGTGAGTTTAGTGTAGATGTAAATGCAAGTTAGTAAAGGAATTCCATTTAAATGTTGTGCAACAGTATGATTGATACTGGATGACATGCCAATACAATAGCTTTGATATACCAATTTTCCAGTTTAAAGCAAGAAACTAGTCAACCATCAAAACAAACAATGTTATTTTTACTTCATAAAATAATCATGAAATGTATTTGTTTCAAAGCAGTGGATTAAACAAACATTACAAAAATAAAGTCCACTTCAAATTGACGGAATTAAGTTAACTTAATAACCTTAAATAAGTTAAATTCATAAACGTCAAAATTAAACATTAACCTTTAATGCTTGCGCCTGACTGACTGTCTTTAATTGCGGAGTGCATAGTGTCTCCACACACAGTTTGCCTTTGTGCTCCCCGCGAACACCCTCTCTGGACTCCCACCAGCGTCTTATTTTCTTCATCACAGGAAAAAATCTCTTTCAGACGTCGCCCTTCCAGCTGGCAGCACCTGGGGCTCGCGCGCTCTCTCGCGCTCTCTCTCACTGCCTTGAGCAGGGCCAGGCTGCAGTTTGTGAGAATGTGAATGTGTCTATACGTCTGGCTGCCCAATTCATTACAGCATTCAAGCCCCTCTCTCTCTCGCGCTTGCAGACTTCAGCAGGGCCAGGCTGCAGTTTGTGAGAATGTGAATGTGTCTATACGTCTCGCTGTCCAATTCATTACAGCATTCAAGCCCCTTTCTCTCTCTCTCTCTCACTGCCTTCAGCAGGGCCAGGCTGGAGTTTGTGAGAATGTGAATGTGTCTATACGTCTCGCTGTCCAATTCATATTACAGCATTCAAGCCCCTCTCTCTCGCCCGCTGCCCGCCTGCTCTTGTGATTGTCCTGTTTGGGGTTCCAGGGCACTCATCCAGTTCAACATCAAACAGATGTTCCATCCACCTATTCATCTACCCAGCTCTCCCTCTCCCTCTCTCATTCGCAGACAGACAGACAGACAGACAGACAGACAGACAGACAGACACACACACACACACACACACACACACACACACACACACACACACACACACACACACACACACACACACACTCACACGCACACACACACTTTCTATCTCTCTCTCTCATTCACACAGACAGACAGACACACAGACTCACTTTCTCTCTCTCTCTCTCTTTCCCTCTCTCTCTCTCGCTCTCTCTCTTTCTCGCTCTCTCTCCATTTCCAGTCTGTACCTACACACAGAATCCAAGCCACTAGAAAGATTATTGGATAAATATGTTGCAAAGTGTGCAAGTGTGCTATGTTTGACCAGATGTTGAAAAATAAAGTGATACAGTAATCAAAAGTAACACACCGACATAATACACACACACACACACACACACACACACACACACACACACACACACACACACACACACACACATACATACACACACAATAAACAACAAAAGACTGGAACATTGCACAAAAATGCTTTCTCATGTTCAGCGTATTAAAGATGTAGATTTGGATTTTATGAAGAAAAGAGTGATACATTACATTAGACGTATGGCATGCATGCACGTAGGTGTACTATTTTTCAAGAAACGTTTGTTTTTCATTTTTACGATGCACACATTAGGACACCCACACATGCAAGAAATCCCCCTCTAACCACAGAGAGTCCCACACAGTCACTTTGCCAAAACAGACAGGGGACAAATGTATTGAGTTACTGTTTTTGTTTGGGACACTGAGGGGTGCTACTGAGCTCAAGGACATCCATTACCCAAATGAAAAAGATGCATAAGCTTTGTTCTCCTGTTACCACACACTGGCCTGCAAATGTCACAGGACTGCATTAACAAAAGCAGCTGACTTTCAAAACAAACAAGTCTGATTCAGCT
>CM050217.1:4242500-4270000 GCA_027475355.1 Coilia nasus | reverse complement strand
GTCAGTCCTGTCCATCCTATGCTTCATGAAGTACGAGATCCTGGAGTACTTCAGCATTTATGGCACAGCTATCTCCATATGGGTCACTCTGCTAGGTATGTGTGTTTGAGGTTTACGTTTCATATCTTGCATAGAACTTTTGGAGCGTTGATATGGGCAATTCCATTGTGTTATGTGGCAGTGTACATTACACGTGATATAACATGTGTAACATGTGTATTAACACATAATATAACATACATAAGCACTTATACAGCAAATGGTCAAATTCCATATAATCATTCACGTCATACATGTGCCATTGCATTTTTTGATAACATTTATGAGTGTGACAAAAAGTCCACTTTCCATGAAATAGCCAAAGTCATATTAATGTTAAATCTGAAAAATGATGGCCTAGTCTCAAACATAGAATCTCCTTAACTATGAAATTAGGGGGATTTATCTTATGTCATTACTTTCAACTGGACAAGTATCTCAATCATGCCATGCTAACTTGTGAAAGTGTGGCCACCCCCCTCTGTTGGTATTGCTGGTATGCCTGGTATGACAGGCACTAAATACTACATGTCTAACCTGTGATGTATGCAAGCAACTTAGTAAAGTAGCAAATATGGCACCACACTAATAATAGACATTAGTTTAGACATTGAGATATTCCATGAACTATTGTACACTATTAGCTACACTTAGACTGCAGTCTATGTATGAAAAGTGCTACACAAATAAAGGTTATTATTATTATTATTATTATTATTATTATTATATTGTTGTTATCAATATTATTATTACATGTAAGGCCTTTCTGCCCTGTAGCACTGGGGGACTTTGACGAGCCCAAGCGGTCCACCCTGAACATGTTTGGTGTTCTGACGTGTGCGGTGCGCATATACCAGGACCGGCTGGGCTACGGGGTCTACTCGGGCCCCATCGGGACAGCTGTGCTCATGATCACGGTCAAATGGGTGAGTGCAGGGAGGAGCATGCAGGGCATGCCATACATTCTGTATATTATATGAAGTCAAAACACATACATACATACATACATACATACATACATACATACATACATACATACATACATACATACATACATACTAATTTAACAACACAGTAAGAACAGTCATTAAAAAATGTTATCATGTGTCACCTTGCAGTTGCAGAAGATGAAAGAGAAGAGAGGCTTGTACCCAGAGAAAAGTGTTTACACGCAGCAAGTGGGCCCAGGATGCTGTTTTGGAGCCCTAGCTCTGATGCTGCGCTTCTACTTTGAGGTACCGTGTGCCCCTCCCATGACACATCTCCGCACCTCTCTGACTTCTGGTGACATGGCCACAGTTTGACGGCTAACATTTTGTGGCTAAAAATGTTCTTCTGTACTCACACATGTATTTTTAGGTAACACGTTTTTTGTGTATCTACATGTAACAACATGTAATATTATGTACCTACACTCTACAATCCTAACACTAACCCTAACACTAACCCTGTGGTATAATGTAACTACATAATGTTAATATTGTTACAAAACTTTGTTACACTGTACCTAACTGACATGACAGAGACAGTAACAAAACCTTTTTTTTAATAAACGTTGGATACGTTTCATAGTTTTTTATTCTTTTTAATACCTGTTATACTTTCTATCTATCTGCATTGTAATTTGGGTGCTTTGCTACTGGAATCCCAGTTTTCCTGAAAGGACCTCACGAAGGGACTAATAAAGTTCTATTCTACTCTACTTTATTCTATTCTATTCTATTCTATTCTATTCTATTCTATTCTATTCTACTCTACTTTATTCTATTCTATTCTATTCTATTCTATTCTATTCCACTTTATTCTATTCTATTCTATTCTATTCTACTTTATTCTATTCCACTTTATTCTATTCTATTCTATTCAACTTTATTCTATTCTACTCTACTTTATTCTATTCTACTCTATTCTATTCTATTCTATTCTACTCTACTTTATTCTATTCTATTCTATTCTACTCTATTCTATTCTATTCTATTCTACTCTACTTTATTCTATTCTATTCTATTCTATTCTATTCTATTCTATTCTATTCTATTCTATTCTATTCTACTTTATTCTATTCTATTCTATTCTATTCTATTCCACTTTATTCTATTCTACTCTACTTTATTCTATTCTATTCTATTCTATTCTATTTTATTCTACTCTATTCTATTCTATTCTATTCTACTCTACTTTATTCTATTCTATTCTATTCTATTCTATTCTATTCTATTCTATTCTATTCTATTCTATGCTCTCTCAGGAATGGGACTACGCCTACGTCCACAGCTTTTACCACCTGTCCCTTGCCGTGTCCTTCGTCCTCCTGCTCCCAAAGAAGAACCGATACGCGGGGACGGGCCGCAACGCTGCCAAGCTGAACTGCTACACCCTCTGCTGCTGTGTATGATGCACCTCTTTATCTTACCCATGCTGTTGAGGTGATCCTCGCTTTGGCAGCTCGCCAGTCATAGGGACACACAGGGCTCCCAGACGTCGTCTGTCTGAGGGGGAGCACTACTCAAGCTAGGCCCAGTGAACCCTAACAGCATTCAGACGTCAGTTACTGGACCGAGCTCTATTTGATGAGGTTAGGTGTGTGCCATGTTGGATAGAAAGCCAGTGAAACTGTGACTAATGACAGGCTTGTGGGTGAGCTGTGAAGGGCCCCGAGTGAGTCACTTGACTGATGGCTCTGAAAACAACATCGGGCAGCTAGCAAGCTAACTTCAGCGCTTGAGCACTTGCCCGCTCCAGGTCTCCATCAATTGCTGACTCTGTTCTGTTTTGATCACAGGTACCCTTTCCGGCGGCAGCCAAAAGCAATAAAAAGGATAAAGTCGAAAAGAGCATTTGGAAGGTGCCCACGCAAAAGTCTTGGATAAAGACAGGCAGTTCTGGGCTCCCACTGCACGCGGCTCGGCCAACCATCTTATAACGAGGATGTGTGTGTGTGTGTGTGTGTGAGAGAGGGCGAGAGCCACCCTCGAGATCAGAAGGTTTTTACCTCAGAGCTGCTTGTTTATGGTAAAGTGGGGCAGCTGTGGCTTAGTGGTTAGGGAGCTGGTCTTGGGATCGGAGGGTTGCAGGTTTGAATCCTGTTCCAGTAGGAAGAATTGGGGTGGGGGAGTAAACAACTAGTGCTCTCCTACACCCTCATCCATGGCTGAAGTGCCATTGAGCAAGGCATCTAACCCCACATCGCTCCAGGCACTGTACCTAAATAACTCTAAGTTGCTCTGGATAAGGGCATCAGCTAAATGTAATGCTATGTAAAGTGCCGTAATACTAAGGCTCTAGGCAAAAGAGGCCAAGAGTATACGGTATACTAGATAGGGCAGAAAGCCACTACACAACAACTAGTCAGGTGGACAGATGCCCAATCAGCACCACATCCATTACTGAGTCTATGTGGCTATCGAAGTTTGCTCTTTGGGTTTATCAGGTGAAGGATTCACAACTTGGGACTGTTTTTCAGGAGGCGAGGGAAACATTAAATAGGATTGAATGCTGAGTTCTAAATTCACCATCCACTTTGCGCCACGACAGAATTACGGGGACGAGTTTTCAAGTGCTCAGAGCATAAAAACAAAACACAAGTGGAAAATGTGGCGGTCTTAAAAACATCAGTATCTTCATGTCTCCCACAGGAGAACATTGTTTTTAAAAAGTGTCTCAGCGGGGAGATTAATTGTCTCTCTTTCCAGACACGGTGCTGTTAAATATTTTCAGACTGCACCTTTGTACATTTTTGGATCGTGAAGGCATATTTCTTTTATGTATATTCACTGACATTAACATGGCAAGAGTCTCATAGCCATTTCAGTCTTGTGAACCCAATCCACATGTCAATGGCAGTGAGCGTATTATGTGATGCAGGAATCACCTGTTTAAAGCATTTACAGCAGTAATTAGTTGATTATGTTTATTTACATTGTCAAGCTAGTTATGTAAATATATTTATTGTAATATATCTAGTTTTCCACATGAACTGTAGTAATTATGTGTCTATTTAAAATAAAAAATAAAAAATGAAATAAAAGAACTGTTATGTGCTGTGTAGTGTCCAGGCATATTTCATGGTCTGCAGAGAGCAGACAGCGCAGGAGGCTGGTGTACGCTTTGCCTCGTCATGTCAGAAGGCAGACGACGTATTTGTCAAAAGTCAAAAAATATGATATTCGCCGAGGAATGTCTACTCCACCTGCTCCCGGCACTATCCAAGAATTGCAGACATGTGTTACATGTTTTAGACAAAACAGTCTCTTGACAAAGGTGAATGAAAATGGTCCACAATGGGCTTTTTGACCGCGGGCCAGTGCCTTGGAGAAATATGTTTTTGTCTGAGGGCTAATCTGGCGGCCACGGCCCTTTCTGGACACCGGCCCAATCCCTGTCAGGAGAGAAACCCGAAACTTTTATTACGCCGCCGTAAAGCACTTCTGGACTCTCCGCAACCGCTGCCTGTTATTGAAGATTTCTCTTTTTTCCGCTCTCTTCACGCTTTGCGGTCCGCACGTGCATGTAGTCTTGAGGAAACTCCCCTAAGTTCTAACACCAGCGAGCATTTGATGAAGCACAAGTCTAATGACTCCAGCCACAGCTCACTGTAACTTTCCGCCAGCCTCAAGCATTTTTATTGGTAACAACTAGTCATTTCATTATATTAAGAGACTATACAGTGCCATTTCAATCGTCTGCTCCTGCTGGATGAGGGTATATGTAATTTATTACTAGTTTTACACATACACATTTTTTGTTAGTGTATCTCAAATATTTACTATTCGCTCATGAGCTCATGTTTTAACAAAAGGCTCTGGTAATCTAAATTAATGTTATACTAACAATTAAGATAAGATATCCCTTAATTGGTCCCTCAATGGGGAAATTTACAATCAGGCAACACTAACAGATATTAATGCATTTACGTCTCTAGGTCACAGAATTAAATAAAACATTTTCATGACATTCTTCTATTCTAACTATGATTTTGGAATGCTACTCTACTATTTTCAGGAAAAAAACTTTTCACCAAGGACATGACCCAAATTAGATGCAGACTTAAAACTCTTGGGACTTGTGTGACCACTCTTGCTTGTGATGTGGCAAGACCTGCCCAGATCCCAAATTTTATGACTTAACAGCTGAGAGCAATTTCAAATTTGCAATTTGCACGACACCCAAACAATTGCTAAATGCAGAGTTATGCAGAGAAAGGACTGCAGGCCCTTCTCGTGAGAGGCCCGGGAGGATGCCATGGGTATGGAAAAGACAGTTCAGTCTATCAGCTGTTGGCCATCAGCTGTCAGTGCAATTGCTGTGGACTGTGGAGCCACTGGCAGCTGTGGCTCTGCTGAAAGAGAGGAAACTCCACCGTTGAAAACAAAGCCTCTGCTCTGCTCCACACATACCCACTGCGTATTCAGCATATGCTAAAGCAACTCTTTTGTTGTGCGAGTTATGTTGTCCTGCTTTTGTTTTTGTTTTTTTTAACCTCATCTAACAGTTTGTGAGCAGGATCTCGTTTGGCCCTCACCCTGTCAAACCACTTTGAAAGTTTAAGGGGTATAAAAATGTTGTCCCTAAAAGATTCAACACATAATTTAAAGCAAGAATGCAACCCATAATGCTTCCATCAGTTGCAATTTCATCCAATATTTCCCCAGCTGCAATGTTGGTAGCACATATATTACTATGCCGCAAACATTCACCAGCAGGGCTAATAGTGGCGACACGATACACTCATCTGTGGCGGCTGCAGCCGTACACATTCACCAGCAGGGCTAATAGTGGCGACACGATACACTCATCTGTGGCGGCTGCAGCCGTGCACATTCACCAACAGGGCTAATAGTGGCGACACGATACACTCATCTGTGGCGGCTGCAGCCGTACACTGGCCCAACCTCCCTTCATCTGGAGCTTGCAGTGGTTCAGTGTCTCACACAGATGAGAGGGTGTTGGGATATATTCACAAATGAATCACTACCACTCAACAACAATAGATTTTCTGTTAAACTGTGTAGTAGCCATCCATTTTGCAAAGGCAAAGTCCAGGGACAACACAAGATACTTGTGCATTTAGGAAGAGTACTTTTAGCAGAAAAGATTCAAGTCTTCCTGCCAACAAACCTTATTCTAACATACTACTGTTTGGGAGAACATTTAGCATTTTTAGTCTACACTGCCTATACAAACAACATCATGTCATAGGCCAAAAACCCAGTGAGTATTAGGGATAGGCAATAATGTAGAATAATGGCTGCTCTTAAATTTTAAATAGCCTTCACACAAGCCCTACATTATCAGCCGTAAAAGATGGTGTCACATAAGCATGCAAACACAAAT
The DNA here is from genome assembly GCA_027475355.1 of Coilia nasus. Taxonomy (NCBI): domain Eukaryota; kingdom Metazoa; phylum Chordata; class Actinopteri; order Clupeiformes; family Engraulidae; genus Coilia; species Coilia nasus. The sequence goes on along the minus strand of CM050217.1, from coordinate 4,263,628 downwards.
CAATTCTTTAAAAAAAGAAGGTATGTGCTGCTACACCAGTGCCTTCATTCATTAGAAAATATTTCCTTACACTTAAATCATTACAGTGGCTTAGAAAACCCCAAACCCCATCTAAAAAATCTCATTAAATCTAATGAGAAGCAGATACAGGTTTCTGTGAAGTATTTAATGCCTAAACACTAAACCTGTGAAAATAAAGAAGGTGTACCTCTGTATAGTGTTTGGAGGTAATGTGTGAATTCAGTAATTAATTTCATCTGTGCTCTTGCTTTTAATTTTGTTGGTTGTATTGTTGCTGTTGTTGTTGCTGTTCTCTGTATCGCACAGCCATGTGTGTGCAGTCTAGTCCTCGCAGTCTCTAGGCATCTCGGCATGCTCGTTCCTCCTCATGTACAGAGTCCCTCAGAGTCTCTTCTGACTGGCTCTCAGTCTCATCCAGAACCCTCAACTGCTCCAGTGCACCAGCCAGTCTAAAAAATCAAAGAATCAAACACAACACACCACACCATTTTGTGTTTTTTACTAAATTCAGCCATTGCACTGCATGTGCAAGTGTAATGTAACGTAATAAATGCAAATTGTGTTCTGAGTAGGCCTGCAAATGTGGACCGATATGCAGTGCAGACACCTTCTCGTGCTCTCGTTTAAAACAAACCTCTGCATATGCACGCAGCTCGCTGACTTGATTTACCTCGAAACAGGAGTTACTGCTTGTTTACAAGCATCCATTCGGCCTGCGAGCTGAGAGCGGAGTGTCTGGGCCATGTCACAAGACAGGATTTGGGGCAGAGAGCATCCTGGGAACAGACTCAGAAGGAGAGCCTCTGCCTAGACGAAAAAGAAGCAGTTTTATGTTACCGGTCGTAACTCCTACAACCCCTTTCATACCACGTGTCGCATCCAGCAGCGAACAATTCAATTCAGACTTAGAATTCTGTAAACCTCTGTCATATTTGAAAAACAGGTGCTGTCTGAAGGCTGGTGAAGTATTTTACTTTTCATGTCAGGCCCCCATTGGCTGCCATGTTTGTGTTTGCAAACTACATAATGAAACTTGCCTGCTGATTGGTGGGGTCCCGGAGAATCGCATTAATGGCGTCCTCCTTTGCCATGTCTAACTTATGGTCTCTGTAGTACAGTTTGCAACGATTCTCGTAGTACTGACTGACCGCTGGGTTGTACTTAACAGCTAACGAAAACTGCTTAGCTGCCTCCTGATACTTTCTGTGGATATGAGAACACACAGAATAAACTTTAGACTCGAAGACCAGAGAAAAAGGCCCAGGCTACTTTGCATGCTTCACCATCTCCTGCTTCATAACAAGTTGTAGGGGTTGTGTCAGAGACCTGTCCTTTTGGTTTTGGAGACCCAGGGTATTGTGAACGACAGCCAGGCGGGCACAAATGGCCTTGTTGTGTGGGTCTAGCTCCTCAGCTTGCTGGTAGTCAGCCAGAGCAAAATTCAAGTCCTCCTGCTTAAAGAAGCAATCTTTACAGAATACAACGCATATTTCAGGAAAATCATCTATGGATTAAGACAGATAAATGACCAATCTTCATGAATATGTGGATAATAAACTTGTTTCAAAAAAAGCCACAAACAGTTGCTGATGTTAAAATTGTTAGTGCATTTTTCCATGACACATTTCAACACTAAAGTGGAACTCCCGCACCTAATCATATGACCTTTGACCCTAGTCAGTCCACAGGTATACATTCATCCTCTTGGAATTATAGAGTTCTTCCAGCAATCTGAGCAGATTCTGAGACTGAACTTTACTTGCATTTCATTCAAAGGAACCTACACTGTATGTGAAACTAGTTTCTTTACATGTAGGTCAAAGACCTTAAACAAATATTTCAAAGCACTTCCCACGATGTCAATAAACTGACAGAAAACAGGAGCATGAGAAAAACTCATGTCAGCGATACCCATAATTCCAAAGGGGACACATTAATGGTGTACATCTGTACAGCGTGTCTGAGGAGGAACTTTGACTCGTGTTCTGCAGCAGAGCAAACCACCTCTAAACAGAGAAGATGTCCTTCCACATCTCCTTACCTCCTCTGTTAATGAACAGAGGAAAGATAAGATGTCCTCACACATCTCCTTACCTCCTCTGTTAATGAACAGAGCACAGATAAGATGTCCTCACACATCTCCTTACCTCCTCTGTTAATGAACAGTGCACTCTCGTTCCTGTGGTCCTCTATGGCCCTGCTGAGGAGCATGGCAGCCTCCTCGTAAAGGCCACGGGAAAAGCAGTGCACGGCGAAGTCATTGTAGGTCAACACCAGCTGGGTGTGCACTTCTTCCTGTAGCGCCGCAGTTCCTTCCTGTCCCTCGCCCAGGGCGTCCGTGTGCCCTCCCCCAGACTCGCTCAGCTCCATGGCCACCACCAGGTCCTTGATGGCAGCGCTGAAGTCTTTCAGCTGCCGCTGCAGAGTCCCCCTGGAGGCCCACCAGCAAGTGCAATCACAATGGACACCACAGCACATCTTCAGTGGATTGTGGGTTCATAAATGCCTGAGGTGTTTTGCATGCGGGTATTTCTGTGCATAAATTTATCAGCCAGTAAATGAAAGCTCGTTGGTAACAATCACTGGCACCATGTAGAATTGCTCTTATATGACTTACAACACATTTACACATACTAGACAGTCTATGGTTGACTGTTTTATTATATTAATTGTGGCGTTTGTGTAGTGTATTGGAACAATAGTGTTTGCAGTTGGTATTGTTACTCTTCTTTACAGATAAGCCACCCATCTTAAAAAAAAACATTTGTTACAAAGAACATACTTCACACACAGAGTTGATACCTGTAGTGGTCTCTAGATACTGCTTTAGAATGGCCATTTCGGTTTGGCAGGTGCTTTTGGAGGTCAAAACCTCACCTGAACAGGTAGTATGGAGCTTCCTCCGGACAGGCCTGCACGGCAGAGTTCATCCTCAGCAGAGCATCGTGCAGGTTGCCCTCCAGGGCCTTGGTCCCGGCCTGCTGCCTCAGCACTCTCCCAGCCTCTCTCAGCTGCAGCAGCAGCCCACGAGCCTCCGGACACGCGGGGCTCAACTGGAAGGCTGACTTCAGGCTGTGGTGGCAGAGTGACACCTGCAGGAGACATGAGGAATTACCGCTTCAGCTGGGTTCGTATATGAGGAGCCCACCGGGGAAATACGGGCAATGTCACACAATGCAGAAACTATTTGAGAAAATGTAATTCATAAGTTTGATTTTTAAATTTATTTTATTGGTTAAATGCTATTTTAAAATGCTTCTGGCTATGACTATGAGACTATGCTTGTTTATTCCCAGGATTACTTCTGAAAAAGCTAGGGTTTCAATGGAACTACTGATAAGGGGAGTAACTTGAAATATGTGATTTTGTGATTGTGACTATGCCGTTTTTCCCATGGACTCCTCATATGAGATGAGTATTACTGTGAGTAGGACTGTTACACATGGTCGTAGGTTTTCTGTCACGCTCTGCGTGATTGCACACTTTGAGTGTAGTTATTCAAACAATTAGATGCATTGGAGGGTAACTCTACATTAAATGTGATGGAGAGGATGGTCCTACAAATGTCATTTACCAACGCAAGTAATTACACAAGTGTGATTAGTGCATGGATGTTGAAGAATTTATTAGGTTAAATAATTAGATGCTTCCTCTGTAATTTAGCAGTTTATTACACAAAAATAGTTATACTGTCAACACTGCTTTCCATTCTAAGCTAGTAACATTAGATGTATGTAATTGTGCTACTGTTTTTGTCCAGTTCTTACTACACATGTTCATTGCTTCACCCACCTGGTTCAGTTGCTTGTGCAGACGGGCTTTAAGGACAAAGAGGTCTGCCGTCTGCTCGTCTGCCTCCAGCCACTTAGTGACCAGCTTCAGGCTGTCACTGTATCGTCCTAATGCAGTCAGGCACGCCAGGCTACTCACGGCAGAGTAACATACAGTAGGAGGTGGAATTGAATGTTAATTAAATTAAATGTGGAAAATGACACTTAAACTATGCTACCCTGCATACACTCTCAGAAATATGGGGACAGTAGGGGTACAAATCTGTATCTTAAGGTACAATACGTATTAATGTACCAAGAAAGGCTAATATTTGGACCTTAAGGTACCGATGTGTACCTATTCAGCTCTGGAGAAGGTACAAACTAGTTGAAAAACAGTGGTTAAAAGGTACAATTATGTGCCTTAGGGTACTGCCGGTGTGACAAGCCTTTGTACCCCTAAAAGTACAATTCTGTACCTTCTTTTCTGAGAGTGTACAACATCCAGCTGGTTGTAGACAATGACACCTTGATAACTTAAGATGAAAAGCATTGATTCAGCGCCTTGTTATTGTAGAATTCTGGGGCTTCCTGTGTGTTGGTAACCTAACTTATTTCCTTAATTAACCAGGATTGTGTACATCTTCATTAGTGGGTTTGTGTAACTGCTGTAGAGAATGTGTCTCTTGTGTAATACGTTTTATACTGTTAATCTATTGTGATTTGCGGTTTTACTGCTGGAATTCCAATTTCCCTGAAGGAACCTCCCGAAGGGATAACGTTCTATTCAATTCTATTCCATTCTATTCTATTCTAATCTATTCCATTCTATTCTATTCTGATCTATTCTATTCTATTCTACTCTACTCTACTCTATTCTATTCTATTCTATTCTATTCTATTCTATTCTATTCTATTCTACTCTATTCTAGTCTAATTGTTATGAGTCATTTAGATAATTTTGCATTGCTAATAATGACAAAGCAACAACTGTTAAAGGCTTTCAATGAAAGGTTTACATGTACTTACTTTTGTGATCTCAAGGGTTTTCACACATGCACCACAAACAGCAAATACACGTAATACTGCAGGGATAAAATTCTGGTCCAAAATCTCTGGTCTGTGTGTGTGTGTGTGTGTGTGTGTGTCTGTTGAGATGGACACTGATGTTTCACAGCTGATGTTTGGCTTGGTAATGAAAGTAGTTGAAAGATTCTGTATAGCAAAATGCCTTCCTTTGTTCCTTTTGTGATGACCCAGGTTTTAGACTAACCTCCTATACTGAAAGGGCCTAACATCAGGTCTCAGTTCAGCGGCTTTGGTGAAGGACCCAAGAGCATCCACAAACATCCCCCTGTCGAAGAGACATTGACCCTGCAGGACAACAAGAACAGGAGCAAAACAGGAGGTAGGGTTGTAGACGTGGACTGTGATTCTGGGAAAATAACTAACTAAATAAATAAATAAATAAATAAATATAACACCCCTTCCTTCTGTCTTCCTAAAACAATATATGGACAAGACTCTTTCACTTTACTTCACTTTGTGCAAACAATCTACAGTAATTAGTCTCAATAAGCACACATTTACTTTCTGGTAAGCAGATACTTTCCGTGAACTTTTTAACTATTAGCCTGGGTTTGCTGATAACTGGTTGCCAAAAAATGTAGTTGGGGAAACTGAAGCTTTAGGGGAGTTCCCTGCCATAGTATCCTACTGTGGCAAAATACAATATTGAGCAGAGGCATTACAGCGGCACTATTCTGGCTGTAGAAATAGATAACTGAAAGGAGCAATTCAATTTGTTGAATATGTCAATAAAGTTTTGCAGACTACACATTAACTAAATATGCCATGCCTGAAAAGATATTACAAATTGCGGTTACATTTTTGCCATATGGATAAGCAAATCATATTTAATGGTTTTTGAAAATGTGTGTCTATGTGTTAGGGACAGAAAATGATGTGTACACTTTGTGTTGTATCATTTTTTTCTGCAGCTGTAGAACATCTACAGTAAGTTACAAGATTTATTGAGTATGGATACTCTACGATACTACTGTGCCCACGATGTGCGATTATTATAAACTTTGCCATCTCTCCTGTACAAATTTTTTATTAACATTTTTGTATTGGAAAACACAAGTAACTGTACATTAACATATAAATGAGCACCTAAAGCACGAACTATAGTACATTAAACAGCTCATGAGAAAAGACTAGATGCAGACATTAACCATAAAGGATAGCAGAGACTAGTTACCCTGCAAAGGTCACATAGAAATCATTCCCCTAAAAAAGAAATCAAATAAAATGAAAAAACATAAGTCAGACATATACATGTACATTTAACCCAGGATATTTGTCTTTTTAAGGGGTCTTGGATGGACAGAGCCATCCTTGACCAAGCCTTGATGGTTTTAGGTTTGGCCTTGATGTTGCACACTCAAGAGATGTGATATACTGAAAGGCAGTAAGCCAGTACTGTAGGATGAAACCAAAGCCCTCTTCAGTATTTACAGTACAAAACATACCTGTAGGTAGTAGATAAATGCAAGGCGGTGAAGGACACTTTTGTTTTCTGGATCCAGATGGCAAGCCTGCCAGTAACTATGGATAGCAGAATTAAAATCACACAGTTGGAGATAGGCCTCTCCCATATCCACATGCAATTGAATCTGTCAAGAAGTAACACAAATCATTAGCCTAAATTTTGATTGACCAGTTTTGTACAATGTATTTAAGAAGGAAGAACTAGCACAGGAACGTTCATGTTTTTCCCCCACTACATTTTCACGCACCTGGTTAGGCTGCAGAGTGATGGCCTTGGTGAAACAAATGACTGCCTTTTCAAACTCTGACTTTGACATGGCTTCCAACCCTGAGTTGTGGCTGGGGCAAAATGCAGAGTCTTGGTGGTAAATATCTTCAATCACCCATTCATCTTTCAATGATGCCAAACACTTCATACTTAAACTTCGTACATGACTTGTTTCAAAAGGCGAAATCTGAAATTTGGACTCACAGTGATTTCACCCTGTTTTTTATGATGAGGTCACCACGCAGGTCTGGTCGATCAGTTTTGGGTCCGGAGATTCTGAAGATGCTGCTTGAGCCAAAAATACTTTGGACAGTAGGACTTTGCTCTGCTTTTTCCTGATGCTGGGCCTCTAATGGGGGGAGTGAAGTGCTGCCATTGTCTGGCTGGGGTGAAGGACAGCACAGAGGGCAAAGGGGTTAGAGGCTATTTTAGAGCTTGATGGCTTTTAAAAAGATGACACATGTCCCCATACCCAAATGTGCCCTTTTAATAAAGGTACGCCTAAACCGGAGAGCATCTATTATGCTTTCAAAGGATGTTATTTTAAGATTTGTGTCATGTCATGCTGGCAGACTGGCACTGACTAAACATTCTTTTGAGTCTTTCATCTGCGACTTGTTAAAGTTACTCATCTACAACTTTAATTTAGGTAAACAGACACATCGATGAAGTGCCGTGCTGAGTATTGACGACTACTGTACTGAAGCTTTGTTTATTGAGGATTGATGCTGCGGATTGATGCTGCAGACAGATAGGCCTATCCGAGCAAAATCTTTGAAAAACAACGTGAATTGAAGACAGTCGTCGAAATGGCAGCAACAGCACATATTATTTATAAACCGACAAATAATCTGTTGAACAAACCTTAACAGAATCAGACGTGGTCCTAAGGGGAGCAGAATCCATGTTTAAAATATTTTTTTCGGGATTTTCCAAAGTATGCTATCTCATGCTGGAAGTACGGCCTTAACACAAACCGTGATACTAAGCTTAGGCTACATTTGTAACCAAGGGAACGTAACAACTAAAAAGGACCTAGATCAGTGGTCCAGCAGGCTAATGAAAGGCATGCATTCTAGGGTGGAGCTCTAGAATCTTTGACAAAAAGCAGGGCTAGTCCAAAGAAAAGAAAACCACTGACACAAGGTATGTCATAGTTCAAACGAAAAATATAACTCTATTTCATGTGCTGAGCGATGTAGGATAGTTCTTGTTTTCGACGTTTACAGTCTATCACAGCCTTTCCAGTCGGATTTTGCAATAACACTGGAGCCTGGACTAAAAAGTAGTCTCTGAATTTATTAGTCCCAAAATCTGAAGAAGTGACACTTAAAATGAAACATACAGCTTTTTGGCTTATGTGTTAATCGAGCCAAGCCACAACCACACGTTTTCCCATGTTGACTTCTGAATGGATAAGAGGGCGTGGCTTCTAGAAAGGAAAGACAATGTCCAAAACAGCTGTATGAAAATAAAAGCGTGTAAAAGTCCGTACGCAAACCGCGCTTTAACCTAGCCTGATTTTGAGGGACCCTGTAGTGATTGGTCACTATGAAATTTAGTACATTTTCAGATCAAATTAACTCACTCGTCTCCTGATGTTTTCTGAAGATCTTAGGCTATGGCACTCAATTTAGACAACGGATTGTACTTTTATCTTGAAATTATGATGATCCCGGAAAGCACTATAACACAGTTATGTATATCAGCTGATTTTTGTAAACGAATTTATTGTGTTGGAACACAGAGTCAGTGTGTTTCAGGCAGGCGCGATATGAATGTCTTTTGCGAATTGCGATACTTAACAGCTTCAGCAAACGACACTAGTGCAGTTGAATACAACACCACAGTAAACAGCAAATGGACCGAGATGATGTCTCAAGACCTCTTCTGGGTTCTCAAAACGACGATGAGTTGGAACACAGCTCATACTTAGAGTAAGTAGATGAAAGGATCTTTTGGAACAAGATATTCATGAAAAAGGCAGGATATAGACCTCCAAGCAGTGGAGCCTTGTCGGCTGTTGAAAATCACTGCCATGTTATAGGTCTAAGTTATAGTCTGAAAATGTTTTGCATAAGAAAATGTGTATTTAGCATTTGTATTGAAGAGAGCAAATTAACCGAGTAGCCTAAAGGGTGGACTACTGGAGTGATTAACAAAATAGCCTAATGTGATATTAGTACCATAATGTGTGAGTGTGGGAGAGAGAGAGTTAGTTAATGAGAGGTATACTTGATGTATTTTGTCTGACTCGAGGTCATAATTCAGTTGTATTACTTTGTATTCTTGTATGTTTAAGGCTGTAAACCACATTAACTGAATGAAACTTTCTGGGCTATAAAAACATCTTGGTATTGGAAACACTACACACCATAGACTTGGATTTTGCAGTGGCCTAAAGATTCCTTAAACTTTCTCTTTGCCTAGCAAGTCCAGCTTGATGTCTTATTTAAATTATAGCACATTTCCAGAAGGACAGTTTCTGGTGTGATCTAATTTTGTTCGTCCTTTGCTTTGTGTGCAGCAAGGTGAAAAATGGCAAGCTGTATTTGGCCACGTTTGCGGCCATCCTGGGCCCCCTTAGCTTCGGCTTTGTGCTGGGCTACAGCTCCCCCGCCATCCCAGACCTCCGCAGGATCCCTGACCCACGCATGCAGCTCGACCCGGAGGAGGCCTCCTGGTTCGGGGTAAGATGGAGCACAGCACCTTCCTGGCATTCAACAGGATATGGCCGTTTCAGGTTAAAGCAACACTAAGTAGTTTTTTTCAACCTTAAAATAATGTTTCTACAAAAACATTTCAGTGGTTCATCAACTTGTAACTGGGTGGAAGGCACTTCTGAATTCGCTTTGCCGCCCTCCATGGGCTATAACTCCACTAAGTAAGTTTGGAGAAGCAGGCTGTCTCTTTGTAGTTTGAATGAGGGACAGTCCCGCTTCCAACTTGTAGGGCGACCGAAGACGAAAACTATTTAATGTTGCTTTAATGTAATATGTTTTTTTTTAAAATAAATTTGGACTTGATGATATAATTGCCCATGTATAGACTGTTACTGTCTTGTACAAGTGTAATAACATGTAATAGTAAAGAAGTCTTGAAGTTGATTTTGTTTTGTTTCCTGGTTGGTGGCCCTGCAGTCGGTGGTGACCATAGGAGCAGCTGTCGGTGGCCTCTTTGCTGGCTGGGTGGTGGATAAGATTGGGCGCAAACTCACCGTCATGTTCTGTGCCATGCCGTACATCTTCGGCTTCACCATCATCATCGCGGCCCAGAACCACTGGATGTTGTACCTGGGCCGGATAATGACCGGCTTAGCCAGTGGAATCACCTCCCTGGTAGTTCCAGTAAGTCTGATTATTACTTATATATTTGGAGCAATGGTAGTAATATGTAATATGTGTAGTGTGGAATGGTAACAAATTATGTGATGTCTGAGTGACATTTCTAACTGTTTAACCTTTAGAGAATTGAAAAAAACACTTACCTAATCTTAGCAGTGGTAGTCATTGTGTGTTTTGGTAAGAAAAAGGATGCAAACTGTTACCTTCACCTTTACCAGTCATCCGATCACAGTGTGTTATTGGTGGTAATGGTGACTTGTTTGGTCATAGGTCATTGTAAATACAACATCTTGCAGTGTTGTGTCTGAAAGCATGTTGCCTGGTTTTCAGTGAGCATACCTTCATTAATGTAACATTTACATTCTCGTGCAATTGGCAGTTATTATATGTCATACGCTGCAAGTCCTTTATGTGTCATGAATGATGTGGTGTTTCTGTGACTAGTTTGGCCCTCGTCACTCTTTGGGATGTTCTGAGAAGCTATGTAGGCTCCATGTGACCTGTGTCAGCATTATCAAGGTCATGGTTTCACTTCCAGTGGAACAGAAAACACTCGCATGTCGTGCACTGCACGTCCTTTATCTTTCATGCATGACATGATGTTTGTGACACTAGTTTGGGCCATCATCTCGTTTTGGGAGGTTCTCAGAATCTAAGTAGGCTCTATGTGACCTTTGTTCGGCATTGTCAAGGTCATGGTTCACTTCCCATGGAACAGAAAACACTCTTGTTTGTCATGCTGCCATTTCAGTGAGATACACCCACAAAATAAGGGTAAATAAAATGAACACGACTGAAAGGAGTTTTTTTTTTAACCATCTCATCTTAACCTCTTTCTGCAGCTCTACATCTCAGAGATGGCCCATGAGCGTGTGCGTGGAACAATGGGCTCCTGTGTGCAGCTCATGGTGGTAACAGGAATCATGGGGGCTTACGTCGGAGGTAAGCAACCTCGGCCTGTGTTATCCAGGTGGTTCTAAATTAGGTCTCAGGATGGAAGATAATTAACGATGCAAGGCGAGCTGAGCGGCACATTAGGGAAAGCCACGCAAGCTAAAAACAGAAACACTGTGGCCTCACATGTTGCTGTCTCACCAGAAAACAGGAAATTGGACACAGACAAGTAGTAGTAGTAGTAGAGTACTTTATCTACCCTGAAGGAAATTCAGGTCAGACAAGTCAGGAACATGTCTTTCTCTCATTAGTTATGATGTATAGGGATATAAGTAGTAGTAGGTTCAGTTATCTATCTGTCTGTCTGCCTGTCTGTCTGTCTGCCTCTCTGTCTCTTGTTCTCTGTCTCTGTCGCTCTCTGTCTCTCTCTCTCTCCTGTTCCTCCCTCTCTTCCTGCAGGCTTGTTTCTGGGATGGCGCTGGTTGGCCGTCACCTCCTCGGTGCCTCCAGCCCTGATGCTGGTGCTGATGTGCTTCATGCCCGAGACGCCTCACTTCCTGCTGGCCCAGGGCAGGCGGGCGGAGGCCCAGGAGGCGCTGCGGTTCCTGCGGGGGCCGGGGGCTTCCCCCGAAGAGGAGTGTGCCAGGATAGAGGGCGCTATGCAGGGCCAGGTGAGGCAGCCTGTTCTGCCCTGCAAAGGCAAAGTGCAGTAACTACCTGATCATAGAAACTGAGAACAATATCTTTAAAGTTCTCATAATGCCCAGTTATCTTGTAGGTATAATAGTGGTGACGCTTTTATGTACTTTCTTGATAGGAAGAAGCAAGAGATTTAGTCACAAGACAAAGGAGGTGTTATAAAGTCAATTTCCAGTCTAAACTCAATTTGACAAATTATTCAATTACTGCCTTTTGGCTTTGTAGGGCAGTGTAAAGAAGTGATGATAGTGGGATCGGATGGATGGATAGATGGATGGATGGATGGATGGAAGGATGGAAGGATGGATGGATGGATGGATGGATGGATGGATGTTATTGATCCAAAGCTGGGAAATTACAGTAAAATTTGTTAAAGGATGTTAAAGTTACAAAAAAATGTGCACATCCCAGAGCCAGGTGTAGGACAAAAAGTGCCTACATGGGTAGGTGATGATGAGTCTGCAGACCTGAAATCTGTTTTCTGTGTCAAACAGTAAAAGGCAAGAAAGTGTGAGGGCCCATCTTTCTTGGGTTTAATCAATAGATGTTGAACCCAACAAGTACATTTAAATACATAAATATGTGTAATACAGGATATTATTTGAGCCCAGGACCTCTGTTATGGGTCTAGAATGTGGATTGTATGAGTACTTAAAGCTTGTGTATGAAGTTTGAAAGTACCAATATGATCCAGTAACTGGATGTAAAGCATTATGTCTACTGCACAGCATCTGTATAGTACAGGAGTAATACACACACACACACACACACACAGACACACACACACAGACACACACACACAGACACACACACACAGACACACGCACACACACACAGACACGCACACACACACACACACACACACACACACAGATCCGCACGCAGACCCACACACAAACACTTGTCTTTACTCTGACTGCTGAAAGGGGGCCTCTGTGAAGACCATCACCAGACTTCTCTGCCTCTGTCTGTCAGTCTCTCTGAATGCTGACTCTGCAGGACCAAAGCATAGTAAAACCAGTCACATGACGCCACTGGCATCTGCGTCTGTGCCATGCTGTGTTTTAGCCTTTGTGTGCATGACACACATCTCCACACAGGGGTGCAGCCAGAAATGTTAAGACTTGTGAAAGAATACATTTTTGCTCTCAAAAGTGACATCAAAAGTGTCACCAAAGAGCCGCCCTGCCAGATGCGAGGACCTAGGAATCATCCTACCCATCCCCCATTACCTGCATCCCCATGCCATTGGGTTTATCTGTGGCCTTTTTAATATGTGTCCCTACAACTGCTGATGGAAGACAAAAAAACATTCTTTTTTTTTAGAATCTTACAATCTGCACTCATTTCATGGTAGACTTTTAAAATAAACGTTATTATAAAGTTGCATAGTTCTTAGTAAACCTTGAAATGATTGAATTTGAATTTATTTTTTATTACTGTTCTTGTTTTAATTTTCCCTTTTTTTCTTTATTTCTTTATTTCCATTCATAATGAATGAAAGTGTCTGATTTTGAAAGTGTTCTGAGATTTGGTGATACTACACTTTAAACGCTAAAATTGATTGACTGATTGCAGGGAAACAGCCTGGGCTGGTCAGACCTCAAGGATCCAGTCCTCTACAAGCCCCTGGGCATTGGCATCGTCATGATGCTCTTCCAGCAGCTGACGGGCATCAACGCCATCATGTTCTACGCAGAGTCCATTTTTGAAAAGGCCCATTTTAAGGTATAGATCAGTGTTAAAGGAACATTCCACTTCTTTGTGAAATACTCATTTTTTTCAACTGCCTTAGACTTAAACAGTTGAGTTTTACCATTTTTGAATCCATTCAGTCGATCTCCGGATCTGGCAAGAGCACTTTAGATATTATCTTGGCATAAATCATTGAGTCATCCATAGAAGCTACAGCGCTACTGCCTGATATGAAGATCCTACTGACAGATCTGACAAAAAATTGAGTGTTCCTTTAAGCAGTGCTCTCGGAATAACAATGTTCATATTGTAATACTACACTCACTGTCTGTGAATGTAATTCACTCACGTTGCTCATGTCAATGTGCTGTTCCAGCGCAGTGATATTGCTACAGTGATAGTAGCCTCCATCCAGGTGGTGTTCACAGCTCTGGCAGCTCTGCTAATGGACAGGGCAGGCAGGAAGGTCCTCCTCATCCTGTCTGGTATGCTGACAACTCTACTGTACATTTACACACTCACGCTGTCAGGTTTAATGATGACTCTACCATACATTCACAATCAGGCTGTCAGGTTTAATGATGACTTTACCATGCATGTAGATAATCTTGACACATGTGCCCTAAAGTGTCTGTACGCAGAGAACTACACCGTACGCATAGCCATGTTGACCCTTCAAATGCTTATTTGGATTTTAGTTTATTAGTCAGACTCAGAAACAGAAGCTTAGTCGTAAAGGGCAAAGTAATCACATAAAATTACAAGACATACCCAACATCGCAGTGACGCCCAAGACATCACAGACATCACAATTACTACTATCTTGCATGAATCGATATTTTATTTTTGCCACATTCTCTTTAGCGACTGCTTGTGTTGTTGTCTCTCTGTTGCCATGTTGTTGCCAAGGTGTTGCCATGACGATTAGCACAGCAGTGTTTGGAGTGTACTTCTGGCTGTCAAATCCAAATCACAGCGGTGCCTCGGTGCCTGGGCCCGCACAGCCTGACCTGGCCTGGCTGGCGTTGGCTAGCATGGGCCTCTTCATCACAGGTAAGGGACACGGCCTGACCTGGCCTGGCTGGCGTTGGCTAGCATGGGCCTCTTCATCACAGGTAAGGGACACGGCCTTTCACTGGACACACGCTCACCTGCGTTTGCCCCTGCAGTCACAGTGTTTCTTCTATGTGAAGGGGGTGATTATGGTGGATTTAGCATTTGTTTACGCTTGCATTTGCATTTATTCTTACATTTCTTAGCACTACAGTTTGTAGAACAAACCCATGAACTAGAGAGTTATTTATATAAAATCATCCAACACTAAAAAAGGAAAGGCCCGTCTTGCTTGAATAATAAGGCATGGATTGGTTAACTGATACACCATCTCATTAGGTTTTTCCATTATTGTATTTTGGCTGTCAAATGTTACCTAAGGATGAGGATGTCAGGATGTTACAGTGCTAAGTAGTTTCTGAGCCTTCAGTCCCTCACACTCTTGATGATTGGATCACATGATTTGTGGAATGGCCACTGCGTGAACAGCCTCGTGATGTCCAACAGGGCACCAAAGAGCAATCTGGCCATCTGGTGACTTGAGTTAAAAGCCCGATCTCAGCAGACAACTTAGACAGTTATATAACGCCATGTCTGATGCCAAGTAGTTCCCTTTGAATCTTGTTTGTTATCGTAATTGTCTCAGTTGACTTTATGAGGTTAAAGTACAATGGTAGGCATCCCTTTCCCCATGAGGATTTTGCATGAGGAGGTCGGTTAAGTTGTTAAGTCCATTTTCTTGTTATTTACTCCTTGCGTGTACAAACAAACATGCGCTTTCTTAAGGAAACGGTGAACCTATTAACTATTAATTTCTGTCTATATCCAGTTACATTTTTTTCAGCGCCTTCTGACTTTTTCCCACAGTCCTTAAGCTCCCCCTTGGCACAGATCAGAGATGGCAAAAGTCACCAAGCATGCTTGCTCACTGTATGTGCACATGAAAATGAACTCATGCGGTCAAGGGTTGAAATGTTCACCAGTGCAGAACAACAAGAGTACACAGCTACATCTTTGGACATTTGAAAAATGTCTGATTTGCAATAACGACCAGGCTGTATGTTATTAATGCACTCTAGACTTGAGTATTGGGTTAGAAAAACTACAAGGGATAATCGGGGGGGGGGGGGGGGGGGGGGGCACATTTTGTATGCTGTACATACTGTATCCAAGCAACAAGGCTAAGCACACACTGTAGCCATCTGCTGTCACAGCTTGGTGAGAGATGAGCTGTATCTCGTGATCCAATAATATTGTAGTTGTGATAAAAGAATCACACTTTCTCCTGATGAAGGTGACTGTAAACATACTCAATTGGTGAATCAGCTTGCTTAATTTTCATTGTACAGGCAACTGTTCAATGACAATAAAAGCCTTGAAGTCTTTAAACTAGTAGGGTAAATGATTTAAAGTATCTATGTGCTATTGGCATTATACATATAACCCTGAATAACTTCACACTGTTTTAAACCATAGGGTTGGTTGTCCTGTTGGCCACACTAGATTCAGTACTGCCTTGTATAAGGCTTTTGGTCTATTTGTGTATAATGCATTTATCTAAGCATTACACAGAGTGGGCACAGCCATTCCATCATTCCGGGCACTATTTCAAAGCAGCACAATTCAGTTAATGAGTTTGCCGCTGCTGAACAAGATTAAACCCTACCAAACGAGACCCTTTACTGAATGACTCTGTTGTGCGATTATGTCAAAGTCATGACAGAGGGTTATTTTGTACTCCTTTGCATTGATTTCACAAGCTGATGCTGAACGACTGAATATAAACCCGAGTGGCCTGTGTTCTCTCTCAGGCTTCGCCCTGGGCTGGGGCCCCACGCCTTGGCTGGTGATGTCGGAGATCTTCCCCACAAGAGGGCGGGGGCTGGGAAGCTCCCTGTGCGTGCTGACCAACTGGGCCTCTGCGTTCATCGTCACCAAGACCTTCCACAACCTCATGGTATGCGAAAGCCCATTAACACTGCACCCCCTCATTACTGACAAAACATATTGCATATACTTTATTTTTACATCCACAGTGGCTGACTGTGTGTACAGTGGCGTTACCATGTGTGTTTGTTTCATTATGTTTGTTAAGTACTGCCCATGTATTGCATTATTTGTATTGTCTGTGTGTTGGAAGTTGTCCTGAGTCTGCTGATTGTTTTAATGTGCCCTGCCAGGGGACTGCAGATGTAATTAGCCTAAGGCTAACTCTGGTACAGTGCATCAAATGGAAACATTTATGTTAATAACTGGACCCTGGTCCCTTACAAATAAAATAAATAAAATAAAAATAAAACAATAAGAAATTCTGATGCATGTTAAAACGGGCATCCTGTGTGTAGGTGAAATTGCTGACATCTGACAGATCATATTGCTGTTGTTAAAAGTACTGTTGTTAAAAGTACTGTCAAAACAATATTATGAAATTATGTATGAACAATTATTACTCTTATATACATTTAATGTTACAATATCATGGCTGTTGATTACCATTGACTTGCCACATAGGAGGAATTATTGAATGATAGGGTGAGATTATAGGTCTGTAGAAATCTCTTTTTTCCTTGACTCTCTCTGATGCTTTTTTAGGATGTGCTGACCTCTGCTGGCACCTTCTGGCTGTTTTCCTGCCTGTGCGCTGTGAACATCCTGTTCACCATCTTCTTTGTGCCCGAGACCAAAGGCAAATCCCTGGAGCAGATCCAGGCCCACTTTAAAGGAGTGCGACACAGCTAGGCCTGGGCAGACACAGGAACTGACGTGTCTGTGTGCGTGCGTGCGTGCGTGCGTGCGTGTGTGTGTGTATGTGTGTGCGTGCGTGTGTGTGTGTGTGTGTATGTGTGTATACAGTATGTGTGTGTGTGTGTGTGTGTGTGTATGTGTGTGAGTGAAAGAGAGAGAAAGTGTTTTGTAAGAGTTTATAAACATGCATGTGAAGAATGCTGTTGTTGGTGTGTGTCAGTGAGCTGACAGTGTGATTTTATATGTTTTCTGTAATTATATTACTTTCGGTAAACAAGCAACTGTACAATTTCATGTTCATGAAGATGAAGACCACTACAAAGGAATCTGAAATAAGGAATCCCAATAAAATTGGTGTTTTGAACAAAACAGTTTTACCTCAGGGCTCCTATTCTTGGCTGCACACTCTTGACAAGGGATCTATTCAGAGTGTTTTACACATAGACCTACCATGTGGCATCACTCAACTCAAGTCAATGAAATGAAATGTTCTCAGTTGCACCCCACGCACACTAATTTGTACTCTGGGCACAGAGGTGTCAGTCTCGGCCTCAGAAAGTAAAATCCTGCCACGTGTTTGATCCAACCATTTTGTGAACCAGCTGATCCTGACGAGCCCACAGCTTGTCAGACAGGTAGATTGGCCGATTAGTGAAAGCACTTGTGTTAAGTGCACAGGCAGAAGGAGTACATGCAGGGTTTTCCTGAAGCTGGGCATGACACTTCAGGAATTATCCCATCTAGGCATAATCTCCCACCTAGGCATAATCTCCCACCTAGGCATAATCTCCCACCTAGGCATAATCTGTAAGGCATACCACAGGGTGCCGATCTCTCAAAACTGCTTTTGTCAGAGAACCCAGTGATGGACACACACACCATGATAAGACCTTTTGCAGAGTATGGCTAACAGGAAATCACCAGAACAACCATCTAGTCTAGTCCAGTACAAAGACAGAACCTTAGGACAGGTGTGGTCCTTTCTGACAGCTGATGCACTGATAGCTGACAGATGTGTTCGTTTCTAACAGCTGAAGCATAGTCAAAGGGTTAGTGGCTAGATTTAGCTGGCAGCCAAGTTGATGTCTTATAAGGCTGTGTGTGGAGTGCAATATCACGACAGAATGCATTCATGAGCATCAAGGTGTTATTGGGGACGGCTTTAAATACGTAAACACTGTAAAGGTTTGGTTGGATCCTCTGACCTACAGCATCTTGCAAGGTGATGAGTTTGGGAAATGAAGTTTTCATTTGTTCATTTCATTTAAATGTATGCTTAAAACAAAAAAGTAATCTTATTTCCTCCCAATCTATTGGAAAAAGCCACCAACAAACATGATAACAGCATTGGAAAAAATAGACCAATTCCATTTTATTTAGTCTTTTTCTATATAAACACATAGGCCATTTAGTAGATATATAGCATCTGTATAGGATATAACAATAACCAACCACAATATAACAAATATAATAGCTTTACATACAAAAGCAGGAACAAAACAAATGAATAAATAAGCATGAAAATAAATAATGAGACACCATGTACAAACATATTTTCTTTTTCACTGAGGCAACATGTAGCACCTTGCTATCACAAAGACCAATCAATATTCAACACTTGACAACTAAGTCCATGGCTAAAGCAATGCCTGGGCAACCAGTGACTGAGACATACTGTAAGATGGGGTGGCCCATTGAATTACACCTGTGGCGGGCGTATCCTGGATAAAGCAATGCTGGAGCAACCAGTGACTGAGACATACTGTAGTATATTGTCCTTTGCTTTTATTTTTGTGAAGCACATTGGATTGCCGTTGTGTATGAAATGCGAATTACAAATAAGCTTGCGGGCATATCCTGGGTAAAGCAATGCTGGAGCAGCCAGTGACTGAGACATACTGTAGGATGGGGTGGCCCATTGAATTAGACCTGTGGCAGGCGTATGATGGCTAAAGCAATGCATTGGCAACCAGTGACTGAGACATACTGTAGGATGGGGTGGCCCATTGAATTAGACCTGTGGCAGGCGTATGATGGCTAAAGCAATGCATTGGCAACCAGTGACTGAGACATACTGTAGGATGGGGTGGCCCATTGAATTAGACCTGTGGCGGGCGTTTTGTGGCTAAAGCAATGGTGGGGAAGCCGGTGATTGAGACATACTGTAGGATGGGGTGGCCCATTGAATTAGACCTGTGGCGGGCGTATTGTGGCTAAAGCAATGGTGGGGAAGCCGGTAATTGAGACACTGTGGGATGGGATGGCCCATGACTTAGACCTGTGGCGGGCGTATGATGGCTAGGGGTTTCTGGGAAGTGCAACATAAACACTTACTTGTACACATACACATAATCACACTGTTAGCATTGTGTTTCCATCCAAACACATTTTGATAATTCTTCTCCACAAAGCATTTTACTCAGCATTATAGTAAAAATAGAAAGCTATGAGGGCATACAATGGAAAGCCTGGAGTTAAGAAATGCCCTTTGAAAACATCTGTTTTTAGGGAAATCTCATACAAAGGACTAAAGCAGAAAAAGGCAGCAGTATGGTACTAGTTCATCTGTGGGCAATGCTGTTTGCATAATACAAGCACAATACATCACAGAGAAAAGAAGACAAATAAAAGCTCTGGTTACAATTTCTGCTTTGTCTTTTTCACCCAAGGAACCTGGTCACATGTACGCCATAAATGGGTCTCTGAATATGTCATAAATATATCTATAGAAATTAAGCACTGTCTTTTTTTTCAAATTGCCTCTACCTTGCCACTTCCTTGAACATATACACACATACACAGAGACACACTTACTCCCCAACACACATGCACACTCACGCACACACACACTTACAGATAAACAGACATCGTAGAAATCTGCAGCTACACTGATGTGGTGTGGCGTACACTGATTTCAACCTCCACGCGATTCCTTTGGATACCCTTTTCTTCCCTAATAAATAAACTTTGTAGCAAGGGCCACACCATGTCCTCACAATGACTGGCTCTTCCTTTTCTTCAAATGACCAGAGGTGTAAATCTCAGCTTCAGAAAGTAAAAATCTTTCCATAGATTTGATCTAACCATACTGGCCTGGAAAGATAAAAGGCAGTAACTACACATTAAACTCAGATTAATGGAGATGGTGCGCTCTGTGGTGTGCTGTTGTACATCTCCTCGGGGGGGTGGGGGTGGGGGTGGAAGACATCTCCCGGAACAGAGTTTGTGGAGGTTGGGATGTCTGTGATTGACACCTCTGCAAATGACATTAAGTCAGCAAACAACCATGGCACAGAGATGCACTGGAGAGTTCCCCTGAAAGATATACTGTACTGATTGTTTGGGTGAATTTGGTTATTTGTTCTGTGATATACTGCTGATATACGGTACAATATGAGGCAGGTAGAGATGCAAAAATGGATGTTAAGAAACAGATGATGCCACTGACATTCTAGTTCACTTCCTGTCTTCTCTAACACAAGTGATCTGATTTATGTAGGGTGAGTAGAGCTACTGCATGTCCTCTACAGTATCTAGAGGTTATCTGTGTTTAAACACTGCATGTCCTCTACAGTATCTAGAGGTTATCTGTCTTTAAACACTGCTTGTTAAACAAGAGAAAAGTGTTTTTGTAGTCAACACTCTTTTGAGCTGTGTGCTGTTATACTCCCTCACACTCAACACTGTTAAGCCTGTCCACTGCTATACACAGTGCTGGGTTGAGCCGCTGTGTTGTTATACTCAACGCTCCATTGAACTGCCTGTTGTTAAACTCAACGCTCCATTGAGCTACCTGTTGTTAAACTCAGCAGTCTATGGTAGCTGCCTGTTGTTAAACTCAGCGGTCTATGGAAGCTGACTGTTATAGGCTACTCAATGCTCTGTGGAGCCTGTCTGCTGTTGTACTTAGGGCTTGGAGTGTACACACACACACACACACACACACACACACACACACACACACACACACACACACACACACACACACACACACACACACACACACACACACACACACGAGGACTGCTCCCCTCTACACCTTGTACACAACCACACACACAAACACTGACAAAACATGACATAGCA
>CM050217.1:4232500-4240000 GCA_027475355.1 Coilia nasus | reverse complement strand
TCTGACAGAAAGCCATTACCTCGCTTGAAGTCGAGCAGGAACCAGCGGTAGCAGAAGTAGAAGTGGGTGTAGTCGCCGTTCTGGTGCATCAGCTCAAAGAGCTCTGAGTCCAGGATCTGCTCGGGAAGGAGTGGAGTGGAGAGGGGGCGGTTATGGCTTTCAGGTAGCTCGGAAAGCACAGTCTTTTCAAATCCAGCCAGTCAGTCTGACATGTGGGATGCTCAATATTAGAAACTATCTGCCTCTAACAGGTATGAATGGAAAATAAATTATTTAGAACAAAATAATGAATAGAATTAGCTCAACTGTCAACATATCAGACTAGAGCACAGTGTATTATAGCTAGGCATTATATTGTGAGTCACAAATCAATCTGGAAAATGTATTTAAAAAATGTATTTTCTGTCACAGTTGTGGGGGAGGCTCTCACTTGAATGAGAGATCTCATGTTGGCGAAGTGCGTGTCCATTGCCCCGCCGTGCGGAAAGTTCTGGTTCATTCTCTTCATGAGCTCACTGAAACAGCTGAAGGCCAGCGCCTCTGAGGGGGAAGTCAAAAAGAGTAAACGTCAGACAGCATGGACACGGGGGGGTGGGAGGTAGAAAACATGAACAAGAACACGAACAGACTACAGGGAAGAGATGGAGAAGTGTGTGTGTGTGTGTGTATGTGTGTGTGCGTATGTGTGACATGGAGAGACAGAGATGGAGAGAGAGAGAACGAAAGAAAGAGAAAGAGAGAGTGAGACAAGTCTAAACAGTTCATATACATCAGTCTGTGATTTCTTCAATCACTTAACTTAATAACAACTTTAAAAATGTTGTTATGGTGTGTTGTGATTGTTGCAACTAGAAGTAATAATAGCAATCGCAAGTAATGAAGGAGTTATTAATTAATTGGTTGTGAAAATGTTGGCGTAATTACAAAATCATCTCCTTGCCATATGTTTCTCCTCTTGTTGAGTATTATAAGACAATGAGCACTTCCTGCTATGTCCACTATGGTACTGAGGCTTACTCCTCACTTTGCAGTCGCTTTAGAGAAAACACTAAGTAGCTTTTGTCTTCGGTTGCCCTACAGACTGGAAGCGGGATTGTCTCTCACAGAGAACTGCAGAAAGACGCTCCGCTGCTCCAAACTTGCTTAGTGAGTTTAGCCCATGTAGGGCAGCAAAGCGAATTCAGAAGTGCCTTTCAACCTGTTACAAGTTGATAGACCACTGAAACAATGTTGGAAAAATTATTTTAAGGTTGAAAAAACTACTTACTGCTGTAAGTAAGTTAATGTAATTGTAATGTAAATGTAATTACAGTAGTATTCCGCATAGTGCTTTCACTCATTTCTCATTTAGCTTCATCACTGGGTCAGGGAGCCATCTGCAGGCTTTGGTTTGCACCGAATCTGAGCTTTTCTAGGCTTTTCTTTTCTATCAGTGAACAGAGGGACAGCTGAAAGCGATGACGTTGAAATTGAAGAGTTAAAGCCAGAAGGAGAAGAACGCTTGACAAAACGTATCAAGGGGAAAGACGCTATTGGCCTACTTCCCACGGGGCTTGGTAAAAGTTTAATTTACCAGCTGGCCCTGTTAGTGGTGGAAGCAGAAAGTATCCGCCCACCGTGGAGCGAACGTACCGTATGCCAATGGATCGGTTTCAGACGCTTTGCACGCAGTGAAACGATATGCATGCATCTGTGTCTGATGCATCAGGCTAGCACAACGGAGTGACATTACAAGAAAAAGGGGGAGGAGAGGACAGGGACAGGGAGGCAGAAAGAGGGGGAGAGACGGAGCACTAATGAAAGAGAAAGGGAGCTGAGAGAGGCAGAGGCGGAGGGGAAATGAGACTCACCGTCGTCCAGGATGACCAGCAGAGGGGCCAGGAGGTCACACATGCCCTGGACGTAGCCGGTGTCCAGGTGCTGCCAGATGTAACTGCAGAGAGTAATGGGGGTCAGCCGCTCTCATCCAAACACTGCACTCGGCAAGAACACACGGCCGGGATTTATCAGTGCCGCTTTGCAGAAGGGCAAATATAGAAACTTTCAGGAGCGAGTGGCCGCTTTGCAGAAGGGCAAATATGGAAACTTTCAGGAGCGAGTGGCCGCTTTGCAGAAGGGCAAATATGGAAACTTTCAGGAGCGAGGGGGGGTGGGGGTGGGGGGTT
The DNA here is from genome assembly GCA_027475355.1 of Coilia nasus. Taxonomy (NCBI): domain Eukaryota; kingdom Metazoa; phylum Chordata; class Actinopteri; order Clupeiformes; family Engraulidae; genus Coilia; species Coilia nasus. The sequence continues at coordinate 4,237,835 of CM050217.1, read as the reverse complement.
GGAGCAGAATGAGGTCTGTCCAATAGCTTTAGAGGTGGGTATACCGGAGTAATTGTAAAATCTATCTGGCTGGCACAAACTGCAACTTTCAGTGCAGCAGCTTTCTCTAGTAATGTTTTTTTTAGAAACCACAAAATAGTGGGGTGCTGCTGCTTACCTGCACATAATGTTACGAAGTTTTTCCAGGTTGGCTGGGGTGAAGTACCAGTAGTTCCTGTCGCAGCGCTGCACGTCCTTGTCGATGCGGTGGAGATTGAGGGTGTACATGTCCAGAAGCTCTTGCTGCAACACAGGTAATCCATCAACCCAGCCAACAAGTAATCCATCAACCCAACAAGTAATCCATCAACACAACAAGTAATCCATCAACCCAGCCAACAAGTAATCCATCAACACAACAAGTAATCCATCAACCCAGCCAACAAGTAATCCATCAACCCAACAAGTAATCCATCAACCCAACAAGTAATCCATCAACCCAACTGACAAGTAAGACATGTATGACTGTGTGTACAAACATGCACAAATGTATTCCCTTTTATTTACTAGAGGTGGACATCCCAATTTCTGTAAGCCCCTTCTTCCCTTCAATCGGCTAAACACTACCAGGACATCAGTTTTGCTCCAAAATCATTGTGTTTGCCATAAATTCAAAACTTTAAAAAAGCTTTGACTTCGAAAAAGCCAGTTTTTAGTGCACAGGCAAAATACCTTCCAGGACTTTTACTTTATGAAACAGGGGTAACAACCTTCGTTATTTTGCCACATGGTATTAATAATGCATATAGTTTGATTAACTGAAATCTCATGTGCTTTGTCTTATACCACATGCCAAAGAGACCAGCATATAAAGCACCCTGCTTACAGAGTAGGTAGCTCCAATGGAAGCCGCTGGGGAGGTGGATTCGGCCTTCTCTGCTGCCCCAGCAAGGGAGCCAAACTGGGGGTAGAGGCTCCCCATCTCTGGCTCCTCGGGCAGGGTGGACCCGGTGGCCCCTGGGCTAAGCTTGGCCCCCTCCTCCCGTCTCATCTCCAGCGGGGGTACAGGAGTGATACCTCCCTCTGCTTGGTCCCCTGAGCCTGTATCAGGCGAGGGCTTCGCCTGCCAGGAGGCGTGTGCTGTGGGGATGTCCTCCATCTCGATGGCCGTTGGAGACTCATCTGAGTCTGGGGCGGGTGGCCTTGCCGGGGGCTGGTGAATCATGACCACCTCCAGCACTCTGGTGGCCTGTGCAAAGGATGCAGGGACTCGTGATTCAGGTGCAGGTGTAGGAGGAGGTGTGCTCTCTGCTATCCCAGAATCCTTTGCTTCTGCCTCATCCACTTTTATGTTTGTGTCAATATGTTCAGTTGCTGACAGCTCAGTGTCTGACTCCGCTGACTCCCCTGCCACCACATCTGAAATCATCGCCTTTCTTTCTCTGTCTAACTCCTGTGTGTCGTCAGACGTCACATCGCTTTTTGTGGCTGTAACTTCTCCGTCTAAGTTTGTGTCACAGCTTGTTGCCATGTCTCCTCGTATGTCTGCTTTGTCATGTGTCACTGACGTGCCCCTCCATGTGTCATCTGCACCGGCCCCTGTTGCCAGGGCACCGGCATCCCTTATCTCCGCAGCCTCCTCATCCCTTTCAGGTGCTGCTTGCTCTGCCTCGCATAACTCCACATTTTGCCCTGTTACCAATGACCGGTCTGCCTTTGCTGTTTTTACGCCCTGGTCTTCCTCTGTTGCAGTGTCCTCTTTCACGTCAGTGTCTTTCTCTATTTCTGTTTTGGTCACAGATTCCACTACTACTGCTTCAGTTTTCAGTGGTGTATGAGCTATTATGTCTGTGGCCTTGGTGTCCATGGGCTCGGTTTGGATGGGCTCTGCTTGGGTTTTAATGGGTACACAGGTCTCCTCTGTCTCTGCTATCATTTCCCTCCTGACGTCTGATGTCTCATCCTGTGTTATCACGACAGGCTTCTCTTCCGGCGAGGTCACATCCTCTTGTGTTTCCCAAGCTGGCTCTGTGTCTGATGTCACGCCTTCTTTTGTATCAGTAGATTTCCTCGTCTCAGGCATGTCATCCTTTTCTGCTTGAGTGTTTGGCTCCGCTTCTGATGAGGCGTCCTCTTTTGTCTCCGCCTCCGCCTCCGCCGCGTCAGTCTGTTCACCTGTGTCCGCCACTATTGCTGCTGCACCTGTGTCCGCCTCCGTTTTTGTCTCTTTTTGCGTCTCTCTGTCTGGCTCTTCCTTCATGTTTTTCTCTTTTTCTGTCTCTCTGTCTCCCCCCGCCTCCATGTCTTTCTCTTCTTCTTTCTCTCCTTCTGTCTCTGCCTCCACCTGCATGTTTTTTTCATTTTCTTCCTCTCTCTCTCTCTCTGTCTCTGCCTCCACAGTTTCCTCTTTTTCATTTTCTCTCTTTGTCTCTGTGGGTTTGCCGAGCTCTTCAATCTCTTCTTCAGGTTCCCCAGCCTCTTCCTTCGCGCATTCTATTTTTCTCTCCTCTGTCACCAATACTTCGGTCTCCATGACAATATCTTTCACCTGTGATTCCTCGTCTCCCTGTGCATCTTCACCTTTGCCACCCCCATCCTTCTCCACCTCCGCCTCCAGCTCTTTCTCCACCTCCGCCGCTTTCTCATAGAGCATAGTTTTGCTCATGTCGGCTTCTTCCTCTTCCTCCTCCTCCTCCTGTGTGACCTCCTCCACCTCAGTGGCAATCTGTGGCTCCTGCGCCTCCTGCTCTTCTTTTCCACCTGTACCCTCTGGTGCGTCAGGGTCTGCACCGAAGGCCGAAGAGCGTGGGGGCACTGATGGTGGCTGCTGCACCTGTGGACTCTGGGGGGGCACCTGTTGCACCTGTGGACTCTGCCCTGGCACCTGTTGCACCTGTGGACTCTGGCCTGGCACCTGTTGCACCTGTATGGGTGCGGCTGCCTGCTGGGCCAAGCTCACGCCCCTGGGGCTGGGCTCGTGCATGCCGCTGTCCTCTGTGCTCAGCGAGTCCGACAGGCCTGAGGCCGTGGAGAAGTTTCTGGAGGAGGGGTGGCCCGAGTCCGGGGAGCTGGTGCCGTTCTGGAGCGCCCCGTTGGGCACCTTGGGCGCCTGCTTCGGCTCGTCGCTCTTGGGCTCCGTCTCGATCTGCTCCGCCTCCTCCACCGACTCAAACACCTGCAAGAACAAGCCAAAGGGAAGCAAGCTACTCCAGGGGAAGGGGGTGGAAGTGAAGAACTAACGGGAGGAGAGTGTGGGGGTGGGGAACATTCGTTTAGAAAGAGCTTTCACAGTGAAAGTGTACAATGACAGAATGACAGTAGACCTCTTAAATGCCTATTACTCTGCCTCAATGGTACAACTTTAAAACCCATCTTATGACAGAGTTGTCATATCTTCATGTTTTAGTCTAACTCGGTCATTTTGCACATGAGTCACTGCAGTCTACATTTAGTAGACTCTTTGGTAAAAGTGAATGCACTGTCAATCAGAAGAGTATTTGTAAGTGTATGCCGTAATTACGTGTGAGTTAGACTGGGGTGTAACGATACCTGCGTGCTGCTGCTGGAGTCACTCTGGAGCCGAGCCTGTCTGTCTGAGCTGCAGCTCTGTGAAGACTGCCATTAGAGGGCGCCAACGAGCCAATGCCAGAGCACCACACACGCCACAGATGGGGACAGGACGATGACCAGGCATTAAATCTTTGAAAGCTGCCATGATTTGATGTCACTTCTGCTAGCAGTAGTTCTTTTAGTTTATTCTGGAACAGTCCCCAGCACTCCTATTACTATTCTCCCCATGTCTAATATCCACTCTCCATTAACATATGTAAATTACTTTGGATAAAAGCATCTGCTAAGTGTAATGTAATGTAAAGTAACATACCAGCATTTCCAAACCCCCCTCTACTGAGTTTCAGCCTTACTCAGTTATGGCATTTTAAAATTATTGTTATTAGTCATAGTAGTGATTTACTAGACAGTTTTTTTCCAGAGTGACAAACTACAGGGACACTTCCCTTAGAGCAATTCAGGATTAAGCTAGTATTATGTTTGAGGGTACAGCAACGGCAGATCATGGAATGGAACTCAAAACCTTCTGGTATTGCTTCTGCAAGCCCCGATGACCAACCACTAAACGGTCACCATTTTCTTTTTCCCTATTACCTGCCACATGTTCATCTCATTTTAACTGTCCATTTTCCACTGTCCACTTCTAGTCTAAACTCAACTTTGACTAAATATGTAGCTACTGCATTTTGGCTATGTGTGGCAGAGTTGTGCACCTGCAGGAGTTGATGTTCAACAGGAGCCATGATCTGTTGCTTCACCTCGTTGCTGAGCATGGAGTCTCTGTCTACGCTAAACTCAATTTTGACTAAATATATAGCTACTACATTTTGGCTTTGTGGGGCAGAGTTATGCATCGGATGCTCTGCACACCTGCCAACACCTGTTTCCTCACCTCGTTGCTGAGCGTGGAGTCCCTGTGCAGGAGCTTCTGGGAGCTGCTGTCTATGCTGGCGCCTGAGGAGCACTTGGCCAGCGCCACGGCGTGCTGCTCCCTCTCCCGCTGCTTCACGATGGCCTCACAGCCCTGCCACTCGCTCATCGTCTGCTCGTAGCACAGACGCACCTGCTCGTCCACCTGTAGTCATGGAGACACACATGCACAGCCCAGGTCACAAAGGTCAGAGGTCACCCTAAATCATTCTGCAGCAGTCGTGGAACTCAGGAACTCATTATCAGAATACTGACCACAGAGGAATTGCAAAACCTTTAAAAGGTGTACTTGCATAAAACTACCTTAACTCCACCACCAAACCTTGGCTGCGTCATCATGTTGTCACAGAACCCATGTGACATAGAGTAATAATGATCTTGAAAGTGAAAGGAGCTAAGTTGTAAGCAACTGGACTTCTTCTTGGAGCTTGAAGATGTTTCACCTTTCATCCAAAAGGCTTCTTCAGTGCTGGCCTGATGTTGGGAAACCAGGAGCTATATCTCTGGATCACTGGGGGTGCTCACCCCTCAAGGTGTGAATTGGAGTGAGAGTCGAAAGGTGAAACGTCTTCAAGCTCCAAGAAGAAGTCCAGTTACTTACAACTTAGCTCCTTTGACTACCATGACCTGGATGAATGAGAATCTACATAGACAATAATCTTGAAACATAGACAGCTGATTTCATAGCCATAGTACATCTAGACATAAATACAGTTTAATTCCACAGATATGAATATACCTCTACTAAGCCAATATCACAGACACACAAGTAGTGACATACAAGTGGTGATGTGATGCCAGAGTGTCGCTGTCACAAACCTCCTGTCTCTGGGCCACAGACATGCCAAACTGGTAG
>CM050217.1:4225000-4227500 GCA_027475355.1 Coilia nasus | reverse complement strand
TACAATCAAATACAACCAAAATGGAGTCAGACAGAACAACGAAGGCAGCACTCAGGAATGAGAGGGGTCACTAAAAAAATACTCAAATTTAAAAATGTACTGTAATATTTAAACGAACCAAAGAAAAGCAAAGTATTTTTTTGGAAAATAAACTGACAGACACATGAACAGACAAACAGGTAAGTCAAAATAAATTCAAATACTTGATCTCTGTGGTTAGTCCTTTCAAAAAAAATTTAAAAGCTTTACAGAAAAGCAAAGCATTTTTTTGGAAAATAAACTGACAGGCACACGAACAGACAAACAGGTAAGTCAAAATAAATTCAAATACTTGATCTCTGTGGTTAGTCCTTTAAAAAAAAAAAAAAAGCTTTACAGAAAAATCTTAACAAGCTTCAACAAAAAAATAAATGGAGAGAATTAAAGAAACACAGAATGGTATATGGCTGCAACCAAAAGCTGGTGAGTTAAGCCCAAAGGCTGTTCGCCTGTGGTGCAGGCCGTATTGTGGAGTTTGACTTAATCTGCAGGGGAGAAATAGATGGCTCTCCCCTTTGGATCGTGATTTCCTTGCTGCCTTTAAGCGTGCGTGAGGCGGAGAGAGCAGCTGGTGTGTGCTGGGAATGGCTTCCTTTCAGTCTGCCTGTGGCACTAATATCGCCTCAGTATGATAAGCCACGAATCGCGCGCTGGTGAGTGTTTTTTAAAAGAACGAGCTGCACAGCATTTTTGCCTACAGTGTTACCCTCAAAGAATAAAGTGTTACCCTCAAAGAATAAAGTCTGATTCAAATGTGTTTGCTTAGCTGCTTATGTTTTCAAAGGACCCTATACGCTATGCTGGGCTTCTAGTGTAAAGGACCCTATACATTATGCTGAGCTTCTAGTGTAAAGGACCCTATACACTATGCTGGGATTCTAGTGTAAAGGACCCTATACACTATGCTGGGCTTGTAGTGTAAAGGACCCTATACACTATGCTGGGCTTCTAGTGTAAAGGACCCTATACACTATGCTGGGCTTGTACTGTAAAGGACCCTATACACTATGCTGGGCTTCTAGTGTAAAGGACCCTATACACTATGCTGGGCTGCAAATCTATTCATCTGTCACTGAGCCAAAAAAATGACAGGTAAATGGTAAACATCTATGGTTCTCTTACCGAATTCTGATTGGCTGTTTGGAAACAGGATACGGAAGACATAGTCTGTGGCCTCATCCTCTTCCTTATCAGAGACGGAGTCATAGGAACCCTGCGTACCCCTCTTTCTGAGTTTCGGGAACACCTTGCCCTAAAGACACAAAGCCTTGTCAGCGGGCCCTAAATTGGATCCTCTACTTCAGCACAGTCATCACTGGAGGTGTAGTGGGTAATTTGGCCCTCTCAGAATAAGAGGCCTCACCACAGATGTGACCTGATCTGGCAAAATAAGTCTAAAGTCGCAAATTGAAATTTTAAGGTACAGGCTCATTTGATCGAAAACCATCTCCCAGATTTTCATGGCCAAGATAACTATGTAAAGGTTAAAATTGTCTTTCAGACATGAATTGCATCACTAAAATATTAACAAAATGTGAAAAATAAAAAAGATGCTGGGACATCATATTTCAAATAGCTCTGTCTTCACACAGTTATGGTGTGTCACTGATCAAGACTGTATCATGTATCCCTTAAACTGTATCATTTTTTTGCAGTTTTTTCACTGGTACCAAAAATTCAATTTTGAATTTTGGGTCACTGTGACTCATTTTGCCAGATCTGGTCACAAATCCTTTTCCAGCCATTCCGATTTTAAATAGCACAAAATACCCCGTCGAGTAGATGGGATAATTCGTTGAATGAACTGGGTGAAGACACAAAACATGACAAGCCTGGATTATCCACCTCTGATAATAACACAATCACAGTCTATTCATATAGTGTTTATAAGGCATTCATACTCAATAGTCACTCTTGCAATGTTGGTAGGATTATAACTCAGTGAAGGGTCATAATTCACATTAGAGTATCATAGCCTAGTGAACGCCTAGAGAATATAATGGGTAATGCTAATAATGCTACTAATATCGTGCACTTCTATACTAAACTGTACTGGGCAGTCCTATATTATATTATACTGTACATTCTACAATATACTGTGCTGTATGATGATATGCTATACTATGCTGTATTACACTACAATGTTATTTGTAGCAACACAAGAAAGGATGGTTAAATATATATATATATGAGGAAAGACAGGACCAAGGAGCTGAGTGCAGAGGCAGATCTGATGGACTGAAACCCTGTAGTGAGAGCTAGTGCAGTAACCTCTTTCCACAGCCGCAGAGGCAGTTCTGATGGACTGAAACCCTGTAGTGAGAGCTAGTGCAGTAACCTCTTTCCACAGCCGCAGAGGCAGATCTGATGGACTGAAACACTGTAGTGAGAGCTAGTGCAGTAACCTCTTTCCACAGCCATCTACAACACAATGAAGTTAATGGCGCAGAATCGTTTCATT
>CM050217.1:4182500-4222500 GCA_027475355.1 Coilia nasus | reverse complement strand
GTTACTCTTCTAAACTGACATAATACAGGTATATGTGGTCCAAGATGTTAATTATACTATAATTAACGTAATTACTGGAGTGGATGTAATTATCAATAAATACAGCTATTATCTCTCCCTGCAAGACCTGACTACACTGGGAAGTGTATATTTGTTTCAGCTCCACTGAAAATCACTGGGGCTTTATCAGATCTCTTTTCCAGCTAAATTGTGTATGTTACTGTAGCTCCAAAATGGCTAACTGGCTTATTTTCCCTCCTGACAAAGAACACGTTAATGGTTTGTGTCTAGGACTATAAGCTCAGCTCTCAAATCCCAAATCCCTAATTTGAGCAGGGCCAGTGGGCACACAAGCAGATGAGATGGAGATGGCTGATCCTACCCTGCTGGTGGCAGTGCAGATAGACTATTTCCTCCAGAGGGATAGTCATAGCGTAGTCCCAGTAAACACTAGAAGACAGAAAACACAGCGCAAGAGGATCAGTCACTCTAACCAATTCTGGCCCTTCTTTAATCAAGCCTTTCGTTTGCTTACTTTTGCCCGTGTGAAATTCATTTTGCAGACGCCTCTTTGCATTACACTAACACACCACATAAATCTCCGGAGTAATTGGTTCACAGAATTCGCAGCTAATCCCTGGGCTTTGAATCTGACAGTATATTTTACACGTAATTGATCAAAAGTCTACACACCTCGAAGAGCGAGTCTGACAGAGAATATCCTAGCCTGTTAAAAAGTGAATTTAGTTACATCCCAGTCATGCGGAAAATCTAGTTTGGTTTTATGTATTCCATCTACCAGGCTTTTATCTCAAGGTTCTCAAGAGCTTTTCAATGCCAGTGAGGACCACTAGCGTACAGCAGAAATAATAAGAGGAGTATTTCCACTTTCAAAGTCTGCTGTTGTACAGTCTCGTCCTCTGTCTTCTGATATGCTTTGTGCCAGAACAAAGACCCCACAGTCACAAGGGGACAGTTTACATAACTCCTCATCAGACTCGGAGCACAGTGGCAAAAAGAAATCTGCTTCTGAATCTATTTCAAAATTTCATGTAGAAAAGATACAGCTAGGATTAGAATAAATAAATAAATAAATAAATAAATAAATAAATAAATAAATAAATAAATAAATAAATAAATAAATAAATAAATAAATAAATAAATAAATAAAAAAACAGAAAAAAATCCTTGGGTCACAGCAATTCGTGACTGCTGTGAAATGTTCCTTTCTGAAAAGCAGCTGAAGCACAAAAGTCAGCCAGCCAGCCAGCCAGCCAGCCAGCCAGCCTGCCTGTGGTCTTCAGGCTCCTGGTCCTCAAGCACAGTTCTTGAATAGCCCCCGGGGGAGCTGGCCAAGCTGTTTTTTCTCTGGGCTCCTTCACGGGTGATTGGAGAGGGGCCTGTCATCTGTGGTGTATTGATCTCACCTCCGCTCATATTCCAGGTCCCCTATTGATCTGTTCATCAGCTGATTGGGGGTCCACTTCAGGGTCATCACGTCGGCCATCTGATGGAGGGAGAGATACCCGGGGATGGCCTCCATGTCGTCCCTCTGCAGGGGACAAACAACAGACATTTACTGGGTGAAAAGGAGCAGTCCTGATGCAGGGCACAAACAATAGACAATTACTGGGTAAAAAAGGACACAAACAATAGACATTTACAGGCCTCCATGTCATCCCTCTGTAGGGAAGAAACAACAGACATTTACTGGGTGAAAAGCAGCAGTCCTGATGCTGGGGACAAACAATAGACATTTACTGGGTGAAAAGCAGCAGTCCTGATGCTGGGGACAAACAATAGACATTTACTGGCCTCCATGTCATCCCTCTGCAGGGGACAGACAGTAGACATTTACTGGGTGAAAAGCAGTAGTCCTGATGCTGGGGACAAACAATAGACATTTACTGGCCTCCATGTCATCCCTCTGCAGGGGACAGACAGTAGACATTTACGGGGTTAAAAGCTGCAGTCCTGATTTATACAGTACGTAAAAGTTTATGGAACTATTTTGCCTTATAAAGGCAAAGTGTAGTAACTACTGTACGAGAATACAGAAAGGGAGAAAAATGCCTTTAAAGTTGTCACACTGCTCAGTCAAACATGTTGTGGGTATAATAGTGATGATGCGCTTATGTGCTTACCTAATAAGAAGAAGCAAGAGATTTAGTCACAAGACAAAGGAGGCGTTATAAAGTCAATTTCCAGTCTAAACTCAATTTGATGAAATATATAGTTACTGCCTTTTGGCTTTGTGTGGCAGTATTGCCACATTGACCTCTATACTATTCCACTAGTCTAAAAGGAACTATTAAAGGTGTACTTCCACGAGAAACAGTTTAGTACTTGCTATTTTTGAAATACGATAGGTCACTCCGAGTTGCATATGCATGCTGCACGTGAAAATGTCCCTCTACCCTGATTGCCTCCATTAGTCAATGAAAGAAAACAGGCAGACAAACGAGCGAATAAGAAAAGTACAAACAAAGTGATGTAAGTCTGTTAATTTGCAAAAGCCATGCCATAGTTGTAATAACCAGAGGAGTCTCATTGCAGCACATTCACCTAGCAACATTTTGTTAAGTAGGTGTGCTTGTTTAGAACCTTTAAATCTTCTATTTGACACCAAATGGGCTTTGAATGATTGTAGCCTGTGACTAGCATAGCCGAGAACCTGCCATTCTCACCGTTCCATCTCCTCCACCAAATTAGAACAGCCTGAAACATGAGCACTACTGTAAAGCATTTTTTCCACAAAAACCAGCTCACAGTGCATTCATTGACACTAAAGACCACCGCAAAATTAATGAAAAAAAACGACACCTTCAAATATTTGTCAGTCATTATGAGTAAAATGGAAGTTAATCGTATGACCTGATGTTAGATGGAGTAATACTGATTTTATCAGTGAATTCATTAATGTCAAAGATCGCCACTCATTTGTATCAAGGTGCACTTCTGTCTGTGCAATTAATGTATTTCTACTCAATGTCAGTGAAAAGCCATTGGGATATTACAGACTTAGGGCTCATTCACACCAAACAGTCGGCGTATACAGCGCATGCCCGTTTTCTGTCCGTATTCGTTTAGAATGCACGTTAAGAAATTAGACTATTCACACTTAGACTATTCACGTATGCGTGATTCTGCCTATTCTGCCACACATACAAACATATCGTACACGGTTACGTGCTGTACACACTGAAGTCGGTGTGGATAAGGCCGTAGGCTGCAAAGTGGTGAGAGTGGATGAGGCCGTAGGCTGCAAAGTGGCGAGAGTGGATGAGGCCGTAGGCTGCAAAGTGGCGAGTGTGGATAAGGCCGTAGGCTGCAAAGTGGCGAGTGTGGATAAGGCCGTAGGCTGCAAAGTGGCGAGAGTGGATAAGGCCGTAGGCTGCAAAGTGGCGAGAGTGGATAAGGCCGTAGGCTGCAAAGTGGCGAGTGTGGATAAGGCCGTAGGCTGCAAAATGGCGAGTGTGGATAAGGCCGTAGGCTGCAAAGTCGGTGTGGATAAGGCCGTAGGCTGCAAAGTGGCGAGTGTGGATGAGGCCGTAGGCTGCAAAGTGGCGAGAGTGGATGAGGCCGTAGGCTGCAAAGTCGGTGTGGATAAGGCCGTAGGCTGCAAAGTGGCGAGTGTGGATAAGGCCGTAGGCTGCAAAGTGGCGAGTGTGGATAAGGCCGTAGGCTGCAAAGTGGCGAGAGTGGATGAGGCCGTAGGCTGCAAAGTGGTGAGTGTGGATAAGGCCGTAGGCTGCAAAGTGGCGAGAGTGGATGAGGCCGTAGGCTGCAAAGTGGCGAGAGTGCGTACCGGCTGCACGAGGACGTTGTTCTTGCCGAACAGGAGTGTCGCTCTGGAGTTCTGGTGCAGCGACTCCACGTAGTCTCGTGCAGAGGGGGAGGGAGACGGCCTCTCGTCAATGCTGCTGCTGGAATGCCTCTTCTGGATCTAACGGGAGAGAAACACACATTCAGCTATAGATTGGTCTATTGAACAGTCTACACCTTGCACATTTATTTCATTATTCTTACTTATTCATTCATGTTCCAGACATTCATTCATTAATCTATTCATCTATGCCTTTCTTTCATCCATTCAACTATCTAAACACCTACAAGTCCACTAGTTCTTCATGTTGTCGTCTGTTTCCACTCATCCATTTATCTATCCATCCATCTCTTTGTCTACCCATCTATTCTCCCAATAGTAGCCAAACACACACCACAGAAATCAGCCTGAAAGAGACTGAACACAAAAGAGCAGTTCCTCCATGCTAGGATAAAGCTTAATAAAGCCTAATGTGTCCTGCCTTATAATGCTACTGCTTTTATTATTATTTATTTATGATTGGAGTCAACCCACATAAGCTGGCACCTGTTGCAACCCACAGTTTTATTCTGTTTCTCAACAATTTATTTATTATTTAATAACTATAAGCACTGAAGCGCTGTTTTATAAATGTGGAAATACTGTGTTAAATTGAGGAATTACACACTTCATACTGACATAGTGAAATACATTCTCAATGACGAATGAATAATTGATGAGGTATACGTTGCACATATCTAGACTGGAAATCTAGCCTGCAGTATTCATAATGGTTTCAGTTCACGTGCATCTCAGTTAACAGTTTATCATCTTTCTTGGCAGAGTGTATATTTTAACAATGGCCCCAGTACATCTCCTGTGACTACCCCTGTTCCAGCCCCTGCCTTTCTGGCAAAGCAAACAACAAACCAGCCACAAAGCCATAAAGCCCCTGTGCCGTGTTTAATTACCTCAGCACGTCCTCCCTGCCTCACACTCTCAAGGTCAGAACGACCACCGCCTGCCTTTAACCAAGCAGCAAATGGCCATGTGCAACATTAGCTCCCCTTGTCTCTGCTGATGGAGTCTACATTGTACTCTTACTCTCGCTCCCTCTCTCACTCTCTCTCTCTCTCTTGCTTTCTCTCTCTTTCTCTCTCTCTCTCTTGCTTTCTCTCTCTCTCTCTCTCTCTCTTTTTTTTTGGTATGGGGGAAAGGACAGGATAGTGACAAAAAGCCTTCAATTATTATTATGTGTGTGTGTGTGTGTGTGTGTGTGTGTGTGTGTGTGTGTGTGTGTGTGTGTGTGTGTACCCACACATGCTGTTAGGGCTTAGGGTACTCTAAAGCCACATGAAGGGTTTTTTTTCGCAATAGAGGTGACTAATGGAGCAAAAAGGCTACTTTAAAAAATATAAAAATATATATTTGATTCTTTCAGCTGAATCATGGCACAGCCTTCAGCGTGGTGGACTGCAGTGTCCTCTCAGACAGCAGTGCAAGCCTCAGGCAGCCCGCCACAGATATATGAATACATGCCACAGATATATGAATAAATGATAGAAATGAAGAAAGCAGAAATAACCCAAAGGGGAGGAGGAGAGGAGAGGACACTTAGGCACAGCAGATGCATCAGCCTTTAAGAGAAAGACACTGTAAGAGAAAGACTATGGAGGCATATACAGTGATCCCCCATCTGTCGCAGTAGTTACATTCTAGAGCCCCCCACCATACATAGCCCCCCACCATACATAGCCCCCCACCATACACAGCCCCCCACCATAGCTGAAAATCTGCGATATAGTGAGACCATACAGAAAACATTTTATTTTATAGTTTAAGACTTAAAATACCCCTCCCACATGCTGTTTTAATACTATTACTGTATGTCTTATTGGATTGTTACTGCATCTTAATCAATATTTATATGTTAGAGTATAGTTATTTAAACATTATAATATTGTTCTAGCAAACTTTTCTTTGCATGCATAGTGACATACTGTAGCATGCATATATTGATGAAAGAAATCTGCAATATAGCGGGACCGCGAAAGGTGAACCTCGATACAGCAGGGGAGCACGGTAATGCACAAACAGAATGCATGTGTGATGCACATACTCTATGATGCACATGTGCACTCCGCACAGTAACATGACAGAAAAGTGACAGGATTTCCCCTGTAATGAACAGAATTACACCGAGTGCCCTGACATTTCAGCATTTCAGGGATTAGCGTAATTGAACCCAATAAAAATCTATGAGAGCTCATTTCAGTGCTACCGAGATGTCCTGTGTTGCCCCGCTGGAGCTGGCAGTGGTATTAGAGTGTGGCATGTGTTCACAGCTTCAGTACGTACACACAGCGCTATGATACACAGCGCTAAAGTACGTATACACACAGTACTAAAGTACACACACACAGGGCTACAATATGTACAGACAGCGCTAAAGTACGTACACACAGTGTTAAAGTACGTACACACAGGGCTACGATATGTACAGACAGCGCTAAAGTACGTACACACTGTGTTAAAGTACGTACACACAGGGCTACGATATGTACAGACAGCGCTAAAGTACGTACACACAGTGTTAAAGTACGTACACACAGGGCTATGATATGTACAGACAGCGCTAAAGTACGTACACACTGTGTTAAAGTACGTACACACAGGGCTACGATATGTACACACAGCGCTAAAGTACGTACACACAGCGCTAAAGTACGTACACACACAGCTACACACAGGGCTAAAGTATGTACGCACACAGCTAAAGTACGTACACACACAGCACTAAAGTACACACACACAGGGCTACAATATGTACACATAGCGCTAAAGTACGTACACACAGCGCTGATGTACGTACACACAGGGCTACGATATGAACATACAGCGCTAAAGTACGTACACACAGTGCGGGCCTCTTGGTGGGCGAGTCCTGGCGGCAATGGCCGCTGTGGATGCGGTGTCTCTGCAGCAGCTCGTCAGCTGACGGGTCCGTCCAGAAGTGATCCGCTGTCTTCATCTTGGTGTACTCCAGAGCACAGGGACCCACTGCAGGACAGAGAGAGAGGGAGAGAGGGGGAGAGAGAGAGAGAGAGAGAGAGGGAGAGAGGGAGAGAAGGAGAGAGAGAGAGAGACAGACAGAGAGAGAGAGAGACAGAGAAGGAGAGAGAGATATATATATAGAGACAGAGAGGGTGGTAGAGGTAGAGAGAGAGAGAGAGGCAGAGAGAGAGAGAGACAGAGAGAGAGAGACAGACAGACAGAGAGAGAGAGAGAGAGAGAGAGAGAGAGAGAGAGAGACAGAGACAGAGGGACAGAGAGATGAGGGAGGGGGTATAGAGACAGAATTAAACAGTCCTTTATTACATTATACTTACATCACCTTTATGATTATGAAAATAACAATAACCAAAATGCTTGGCAAAGTGTTTCTGTCATGCCAATAAAGCTTTATTGAATTGAACTGAATTGAATTAAATTGAATTTGATTGAATTCAGAGACAGACAGAGACAGAGAGAGAGAGAAAGAGAAGAAAGAGAGGAGAGATATTCAGAAGAGAATAAAAAGAGACAACAGGAAGAAGATGAGACAGACAGATATATAGAACAGTAAGAAAGAAAGAGTAAGATACATCGAGATCAATCCAAAGAGAGAGGTGGAAATAAAGAGAAAGCTGCATAAGAGAAAGAGGGGGGGGGGGGGGGGGGTCTGCAGTCTGAATGAAGAGTAATGGCAACTCCGAGCCGCAATATTACCATCATTTTTTAAAGCACAAAGCACAGCTTCAAAACGAAATGATCACAAGCTGCATTTTTCATCATATTTTTTTATGAGGACAACAATTCAGCTGCAATGCAATACAGGGTCCATACCAGACTGAATTTCAATATACTGTATATATATGTATATACTTCATATGATTGAGCGCTTTAAGAAAATTAAAAACATTAATCTAGTTTATATAGTTCCATGAATATAAATACCTTACCTAGCAAAGAAGCAAGAATGTGCCCATCCACAGGATCCATCATAATCGCCTCCTTCTCATAGAACTTACTAGACCATAAGAAGGCATCAGTCAGTGTTTGTCAGAATTTAGACATCTGCACATCATCTTTAAAAAAAAAAGCTTTTTGTGGGGGGTTGGAGAGTCAAATATTTACAAACTATCATAACTCAAATTCATCTGTTCATTTGTAATGTGTCTTAGCTCACCTGCTGTTCTCCACCAGGTACAGCACGATCTTGTCCAGAACCTTCTCTATGAGGGCGGTGCGGATCCACAGGTGTTTGAATCCCTGGGGGAAGAAATTAGGAAACTTGGGAAGCTTGCGAGTGCTGTCCTGGTGAGGCAACGTCTGACTCCTCCTGAAACCCACAAACAGAGAGACAGACAGACAGACAGAAAGACAGACAGACAGACAGACAGACAGACAGACAGACAGGCAGACAGGCAGACAGACATGTTAGATGCCTACTGTGCCAGACCATCCCAGATGCTGAGAGTTTAATACCACCTTAGTATTTTCTAAAGACTGGGAACAATAACGGTTCGAGCTTACCTTGAGGATGGGGGCACTAAACTCCAAACTGCTTTTAACACAAGTTGACAAATGCAGTGAGAAGAGAAAGGTGACAGTTGTAGAGCCACCTACTAGGCAAATTGTCCAATCCTCTAATGCAAATACAGGCACAGGACTTCCAATTACAGTGAAGGGATCTTGAACGTTCAGATCAAGTTTAGTTATCAGTGTCTCCTACAGTAACCACAAGCTACGATCGCCTAACCACTGACAAGTGGTGAGGTTTTGAAGAAAGAGGGACCAGAGGTGCTACGAGGATCCTCAAATCTTCTCCAAAGCACAGGTGCTCTTTTAGTGTGTGGGTGTTAGGTATCAAAAATTAAAAAAAAGAAAAACACTAAGGCACCCCGTTTTTAAGATTGTATATATTATTGAGCAAGGCAAAAGGACTGACTGACGTGTTTTGACACTGAGTCTGACTGATGACAGAACCCTGACCAGAACCCAGAACTGTTGGAACGCGTCGGTCAGTCCTTTTGCCTTGCTCGATGTCTGTGTAGATTCTCATTCATCCAGGTCATGGTAGTCAAAGGAGCTAAGTTGTAAAAAGTCCAATTGCTTACAACTTAGCTCCTTTGACTTTTGCCTTGCTCACTAATATATAAAAACTGTAAAACCGGAGTGCCTTGGTGTTTTTCTCCTTTTTAATAAGTGGTGGGGTTTGTCATTCTCCTCTGTCGCCTGTGTGAACTAAATCAGTGGTGTGCTGGCAGCGGGGTGAAAAAATAACAGAATGGAACATGGTTGCTTGGCAGACTACACTTTTTAGGCTTCAGGGATACAGGCTTATTTTTCAACTTCCTTAATCTCCCTTGGACTCAGTCTTCTGAAGTCTTTTTGGTGTTTTAGTTGGTGGTTTAGAGTTAAACAGTTGAGTTTTACAGTTTTTGTATTTATTTAGCTGATGCAGCCCCTTGGATTGCACCTGGCCTATCCATCGTGACCAGACCGGCTGCACAATTTGATGTGGGCTGGCTCGTCAGGCTACTGTATGTATCTGGGTGTGAGAAGGTGCGTCCATTACATTACATCACACTTAGCTGACACTGTCATCCAGAGCGACTTTTAGTTATTTTGGTACAGGTTTCAGTTATAGTCCCTGGAGCAACGTGGGGTTAGATGCCTTGCTCAAGGGCACTTTAGCCATGGATGAGGGTGCAGGAGAGCACTGGCTGTTTACTCCCCCACCCCCATTCTTCCTACTGGAACGGGATTCAAACCTGCGACCCTCCAATCCCAAGACCAGGTCTCTAACCACAAGGCCACAGCTGTGTCCTTACTTGCTGTCGATGATCTGCTCCAGCTCCTGGGCCTTCTTGCACAGCTCCTCGGCCGGGGGGAAGCACTTGGCCACTTTGGTGAAGAGCGCCGCCACCTTGTTGCTGCGCAGGAAGCCGGCCGCCCGGCGCTTCAGCCCGTGCAGGATGCACGCCTCCACGGCACCTGTGCACAGGCAGGCATGCATGCATGCAGTTACAGACAGACAGACAGACAGAGACAGATATGCAGGATGCACGCCTCCACGGCACCTGGGCACAGGCAGGGATGCATGCATGCAGTTACAGACAGACAGACAGACAGAGACAGATATGCAGGATGCACGCCTCACAATGCATGCATGCAGTTACAGATAGGACAGGGGTGCCCAAATAGTTCTCAGGGGTGGAGGGTTGTGGACCAAAACTTAATATTCATTTTGCAATACAAAAATTATCGGTCATGGGCCAACTTTGGCCCGCAGGCCCCACATTGGGCAGCCTTGAGGCAGGGCTACAGTTACCGTACAGTACACACCGTACCGTACACAGAGACAGACAGAGAGATAAAGAAGTGCATTGCGCAAATGAGCATATACCTTCACATGTAAGTATACATACTATACATATACCTTTACATGTAAGTATGCATACTATACATATACCTTTACATGTAAGTATACATACTATACATATACCTTTACATGTAAGTATGCATACTGTACATATACCTTTACATGTAAGTATACATACTATACATATACCTTTACATGTAAGTATGCATACTATACATATACCTTTACATGTAAGTATGCACACACACAAATACCTTTACATGTAAGTATACATACTATACATATACCTTTACATGTAAGTATGCACACACACAAATACGTATTTTGTTTCTTGGTCACTTCCATTGACTCGTTTTCACTCCAGACTTGGAGTGTACTTTCACTTTTTGTGAGTACTGCTCTATCCCTTTGTGAAGCCCACAGACCCTTGAGACGTCTTTGAGTTAAGCTGAATGAACTGAAATGATTTCTTACAGCGGCGGTAAATAACAGTAAACACACGGCACGAGGCTGGAAACCTGCCACTCGTCTGTTAGCCATTACTGATGTGCTGCTCCAAAGCTCACCCACCCACACAGAGGCTATTGGCTTTATCAGCCATACAGGTGGCCCTCTAGGTCCCCTGTGTGCTCACCCACCCACACAGAGGCTATTGGCATTATCAGCCATACAGGTGGCCCTCCAGGTCCCCTGTGTTCTGCTTGACCCCCAACCATCAATGAATCAATGCTCATCAGAGCCTCTCCTGACTGGCTGCTGAACACGTTGATTCTGATTGAGTTAATCATGAAAGGGTTGCAATTACAGCTTCTGATGACTGTAGCTGTAGTTTTTGTCATCAAGCCTGCGTGATAGGACAGCCCATCGGGCATTTGAGGCTGGCTCAGGAGTCTTTGGTTTCCAGGATGACTACATGTCTGAATGTGTCTCCCAAAGAGGTCACATGCTCAGGAACAAAGATGCACATTTACTGTAGAAACCCTTAACTGGAGGCAGTGAACACACACTGAAATAAACACAGGCACATATTGTTCGCATAGACACACACACACACACACACACACACACACACACACACACACACACACACACACACACACGTGCGCAAGCACACACACACACACACACACACACACACACATATGCACGTACACACACACATATGCACGTACACACACACACACAGAGCAATGTTGAGTTCTACGTGGCAGAGCTCAAAGCTGTGTTGTCACTGCTGAGAAGGGGGAGCAGGGAGAGAGAGTGAGGGAAAGACAGAGAGACGGCAAGAGAGTGAGAGAGATAGAGATGGAGGGACAGAGAGAGAAAGAGAGTAAGATCTCTCAGGACTGTGGCACGCCATGGGGTCAGAGGAAAGGTCGTTGTCATGGGAACCCCTGATGATGGTGCACTCCTGCTCAGTGAGAGATGCAGCGAGCTTGGCTATGATTCATCCTTCTCCCCCTATCTCTCCCTCTCTCTCTCCCTCTCTCTCCCTCTTTCTCCCCCCTCTCTGTTTTTCTCTCTCTTCCTCTATTTCTCCCTCTCTCTCTCTATCTCTCTCTCTCCCTCTTTCTCCATCTCTCTCTCTCTCCTAATCTATCACACCCTCTATCTCTCCCTCTCTTTCTCTCCCTCTATCTCTCCCTCTCTCTCTTTCAGTCTATCACACCCTCTCTCTCTCTCCCTCCCTCTATCTCTCCCTCTAACTGTCCCTTACTTTCTACGTTTTTCTCCCTCTCTCCCTCTCTCTCTCCCTGTATCTCTCTCTGTTTTTCTCCCATTCCCTCTATCTCCTCTGTCTCTATCTTTCTACTCTCTGTTTCACTTTAGCTTTTTCTCATAGCCCATCTCTGTCTATCCATCTGCTCTCCCTTCCATCTATTTCATACTTACTCATTCTCTCTTTCTCTCTCCCTCCCTCTATATCATTCTCTTTTAGTTCCCTTGCCGTCTCATTTAGAACCCCTCCATCTGCGAGGCCTTGCCACCAGTGCATTCTCTCTTTGTGCTTTTATCTCTATTATAGTCTGTCAGTCCTAGTGACTTACGCTTTTCACTCTATTATAGTCTGTCAGTCTTAGTGACTTACGCTTTTATGTCTATTATAGTCTGTCAGTCTTAGCGACTTACGCTTTTCTCTCTATTAGCGACTTACGCTTTTATCTCTATTATAGTCCGTCAGTCTTAGTGACTTACGCTTTTATCTCTATTATAGTCCGTCAGTCCTAGTGACTTACGCTTTTATCTCTATTATAGTCTGTCAGTCTTAGTGACTTACGCTTTTCACTCTATTATAGTCCGTCAGTCCTAGTGACTTATGCTTTTCACTCTATTATAGTCCGTCAGTCCTAGTGACTTACGCTTTTCTCTCTATTATAGTCTGTCAGTCTTAGTGACTTACGCTTTTCTCTCTATTATAGTCTGTCAGTCTTAGTGACTTACGCTTTTCACTCTATTATAGTCCGTCAGTCTTAGTGACTTACGCTTTTCTCTCTATTATAGTCTGTCAGTCTTAGTGACTTACGCTTTTCACTCTATTATAGTCCGTCAGTCCTAGTGACTTACGCTTTTCTCTCTATTATAGTCTGTCAGTCTTAGCGACTTACGCTTTTATGTCTATTATAGTCTGTCAGTCTTAGTGACTTACGCTTTTCTCTCTATTATAGTCTGTCAGTCTTAGTGACTTACGCTCTTCTCTCTATTATAGTCTGTCAGTCTTAGCGACTTACGCTTTTCACTCTATTATAGTCTGTCAGTCTTAGCGACTTACGCTTTTATGTCTATTATAGTCTGTCAGTCCTAGCGACTTTTATCTCTATTATAGTCCGTCAGTCCTAGTGACTTATGCTTTTCTCTCTATTATAGTCTGTCAGTCTTAGTGACTTTTCACTCTATTATAGTCTGTCAGTCTTAGTGACTTACGCTTTTATCTCTATTATAGTCCGTCAGTCTTAGTGACTTACGCTTTTATCTCTATTATAGTCCGTCAGCCTTAGTGACTCGACGATTCTTCAAGATTACCCTCTACCCTCGTTTATCATCTATCTGTCTATTTCTCCTCATTCCCACTCTGTCAGCCCATCTCTACCTCTCTCACTTATTTACTTCCTTCTTCTCTTTCTCTCTCTGTCTCTGTCTCTATCTTTATATCTCTCTCTGCCTCTGTCTCTCTCTGTCTCTCTCTCTCTCTCTGCCTCTGTCTCTCTCTCTCTCTCTGACTCTGTCTCTACCTCTATCTCTCTCTCTCCCTCTCTCTCTCTCTCTTTCTCTGTCTCTCTCTCTCTTGCTCTGTCTCTATGTCTCTCTCTCTCTCTCTCTCTCTCTCTCTCTCTCTCTCTCTCTTTCACACTCTCTCTCTCTTGGCACAGACTTGTGTTTTCTTCCCCTCTCTTAACTAAGCGGGAGGTCCTCACACACACTCTGTCCCTTCAATTGTGGTAATTTAGGCTCGAAGTGGCAGTACAGATGGCACTAATGAAAGGTGGGCTGTGACTGACACAGGTCTTTATTAGGGCCATTAGGCCCAAACACAGGGAATCAATATTAGAGCATGAAGACGAGAGGGAACACCATGGCCTCTGGAGTTGGGGATGGGAAAGGAGGGTTTGTTTGGATTTAAATGGTGTCCAGAGTTGGGGTTATTTTTTACATTTTGAAAGTTCATTTATTTGGTTTATTTAGCTGTTCATTTAACTCTGAAGAGTGTGGAGCTATATAAACCCTCAAAAGTGTTAAATCAACTCAATTCAAGTCAATTCAACACTGGACTTTTTATGTGTAGGGGTGTAAATGTCAGACCTGTGTCTGATACTGCCTCTCAATCCTCTCTAAGAATTGTCCCTGTCTATCTGTGCAGAGTTATTAAATGACATAAGGCTTCAAAGACATCAAAAGAAAATTGAGAAAGAGTACGAGAAAGTGAAGAGCAAAACAGCCAGGGGGGAGTTGTGTGATATTCTTTAGCCAACTGTAACGTGAATGTCTTTCAGGAAAATGTTGTCTCATTACTTCTACACATGTAGTAACCTAAGTGCGACCTAAAGGCATTAAGCTAGCTGCTCCTCATCAGTAGGCCGCATTCATGGCGCAAGAATAGTCGCGTTTCAGAAGCTCAGTAGTGTTTGTTACCGATACCCAAACAATGCACAGAAGAAAAAGAACAAAGACACTGATTCACTGTACCAAATTAACAACATAAAGGAAAACAGACTCCAACCAGCAAACAGACCGGCATGGCCTCCTGGCGAGCCAACACAAAATACAATCTGTGCCTGTGGCTGCCGAACTTGCTTTTGCGATAAACAGACAACACTGACACAAACCTACAGTATAACACAAGAGACAACACTAACTTTGTAATGGCAAGATGGGCTGTGATGGTTTGTGGGCTGTGTATTATCAGCAGGGGTGTGCTGAAGCTTAAGAACAAGCAAACACTGTTTACACACCTATTTGTTTTTTTACAAAACAGCATTTACTCACATTTTTATAACCGACCTGCAAGTGCACCCACCTTTTAGCTGCTGTGTGTAATGCATGTATACACCTTAACCACCTTCATTTCATCACAACACCACTAATTATGGGAACACAACACCAACCAGGTTGCTGGAAGGCACAGTTTGCGATTCTTATCCTGCACACCTTTGTCACATTGAAAAGAATTACTTTTCACATCTCCCCTGTTCTGCCCTACAAAGGCCAAGTGCAGTAACTACACAAATACTGAAACTGAGAAAAATGCCTTGGATGTTGTCACACTGCCCAGTCAAACATGTTGTAGGCATGAGAATGGTGATGCTTTTATGTGCTTTGTTAATAAGAAAGAGCATGAGATTTGGTCACAAGACAAAAGAGGGGTTATACAGTCATATCCAGTCAAAACTCAGTTTTGACAAAATATGTACAGTAGTTACTGCCTTTTGGCTTTGTAGGGCAGTATAGTCTGTTCAGCATGTCCTCACATAAATCCCAGGGGTGATACATGGTTCTAGTCCAAAAGGTGTGAATCCTATCTCCAGAAAGTAAAAACCCTGCCGCATATTTGATCCAACTATTTTGTGAATCAGCTGATCTTAATGAGCACACAACTTATCAGACAGGTAGATCAGCTAATTAGTGAAATATCATGTTAAGTGCACAGCCAGAAGGAATATATAGCAGGGTTTTTACTTTCTAAATCTGGGAGTAACACCTATGATCACACCAATCTAGCCAATCAACATGCTGCCTAAGGGAAATGTGGGGAAAGATGCAATTTGATTGGAGTTTGAATATCACCAACCTTTTCCCAGAATTGCTGACTTTATATATATTTATATACCTTTAAATAACAGGTTCATAAGGCTTCATTCTACCTTCTTAAACAGAATCATATATTTAAAAAGCCAAAGTCTACACCAGAGGGAAAACAGACAGCACCATCAGTCAGCATCTTGGAACTGGGTAGTGATGGCAACCGTATGTCACCTGGCAGCGACGTTACCACGGAGATATCCACAACATCGCACTGAATCCGGGGTTAATTTTGTCTGCAGGGAAAAGGGAGCCGGGCTGAGATTCCTCGGCAGAGGAAAGCTCTGATGAAAAACAGCAAATCACTCAGCAAAGAGCAATGGCCTCTCGTCGCTCATCACCGCAGAGGATGCCACTCAGCGCCACCCCGCCTGGATGAGACGTGTCACAAGAGGAGAGGGGTGCCTTTGCCCATGTTTGTCACTGGAGAGAAGGGGTCCCTCTCTCTCCCTCTCTCTTTTATTCTCTCTCCCTCTCCCATTCTCTCTCTCTCCTTTCTCTCTTTTTCTCTCTCATTTCTTTGATAGTGGAATAGACCTCTGAGTCACTTTCCACACCCAATTTAGCCACAGCCACTACAGCTGCTCTCTTCAGACGAGACGCTTTTTAGAGATGTGACACACACACACACACACACACACGACCCCACCTGCTGCACGACTGAGAGAGGGGTTTTAAGCGAAAGCAATTTCTTATTTTCTTCCTATCATATGCGCTCTGTTTTGCTTGGCAGTGGTCGGCAGGCACGACACAGCTCCTGCTGATTGCATAGGGCTGTGGGTATGGTGCTGAAGTCTGTCACGGAGGTCTCATTGGGTCTGCCATGCTAATGTAACCCTCTTTGCCTCTTTCTCTCTCACTCTCTCTCTTCCTCTCTCCCTCTCTCTCTTTCCATCTCTCTCTCCCTCCCTCCCTCTCCTTCCCTCTCCCTCTCTGTCTCTCCTCCTCCCTCTCTCTCTTCCTCTCTCCCTCTCTTTTTCTCTCTCCATCTCTCCCTCCCTCTCTCTCCCTCATTCCACCTCTTCCTCTCTCTGTATCTTTTTTTCTCTCCATATCTCCCGCTCTCTCGCCACCTCTCAGTATTACTTATTGTCTCTCTCACTCCCTCTCTCCCTATCTCTCTCTCCCTATCTCTCTGCGGTTGTCGTTCGCCCTCACTGCTGTTGGGCATGTGGTAAAGCCACACGGTGTAAAGTGGACAAACAGTGACATCATGGAGAGAGAGAGAGAGAGAGAGAGAGAGAGAGAGAGAGAGAGAGAGAGAGAGAGAGAGAGAGAGAGAGAGAGAGAGGAAAGAGAGAGAGAGAGAGAGAGAGAGAGAAAGAGAGAGAGAGGGAAAGAGAGAGAGAGAGGGGGAAAGAGAGAGAGAGATGGGGAAAGAAAGAGAAAGAAGGGGAGAGAGTAAAGAGAGGAGAGAAACAAGGAGAGAGAGAAGGAGAGAGAGAGATAGAAAAAGAAAGGGAGAGAGAGAGAGAAAGTGAAAGAAAGAGAGGGGGAGAGAGTAAAGAAAGAAGACAAACAAGGAGAGAGAGAAGGAGAGAGAGATAGAAAAAGAAAGGGAGAGAGGAGAGAGAGATGGAGAGATGGAGAGAGACAGAGAGAGGGAGAGAGGAGAGAGAGATAGAAAAAGAAAGGGAGAGAGGAGAGAGAGATGGAGAGAGACAGAGAGAGGGAAAGAAAGGGAGATATGGAGAGAGAGATGGAGAGAGACAGAGAGAGGGAGAGAGGAGAGAGAGATCGAGAGAGGGAGAGAGGAGAGAGAGATGGAGAGAGACAGAGAGAGGGAGAGAGGAGAGAGAGATGGAGAGAGACAGAGAGAGGTTTAAAACTCCTTTATTAAATCATAATCAGACAATTCCACAACTTCCCCATACGACATCAACTACACCATTCACAACCCTATGTGCATCTTAAAGCCGCACCACCCTAATCACACATTTAAAAGCACTGTGCCATCAACAGCAACATGGCACAACACTCCCCCCACCTCCACCCTGCTTCTCTCCTCAGCACAGACTGGTACTGCACTTTCACACACGTCATATACAGGACTTTTTTGGTAACATCCTGAAAACTCCTTGCTTCTGGAACGCCAGAGGCACCCAGGTTCTCTCCGTGGTCCTCCTCTCTCCCCTCCACCGCAGGTAAGACAGAGAGAGGGAGAGAGGAGAGAGAGATGGAGAGAGACAGAGAGAGGGAGAGAGGAGAGAGAGATGGAGAGAGACAGAGAGACGGAGAGAGGGAGAGAGGATAGAGAGACGGAGAGAGGAGAGAGAGACGGAGAGAGGGAGAGAGGAGAGAGAGACGGAGAGAGACAGAGAGAGAGAGAGAGGAGAGAGAGACGGAGAGAGACAGAGAGAGGGAGAGAGGGAGAGAGGAGAGAGAGACGGAGAGAGGAGAGAGAGACAGAGAGAGGGAGTGAGGAGAGAGAGACGGAGAGAGACAGAGAGAGAGAGAGAGAGGAGAGAGAGAGAGAGAGAGACAGGCTGCTTACCCTCTGTGTTCTCTGTGCATGAGCTGAGTAATGCAACAGGTTGTCACAGTGTTCCTGAGCTGTGTGAAGCGATGCTAATGAAACTAAAATGTTTACTTCTGTAGAATCAATAAAATATAGAGTTGCCAGATCGTGTATTTTTCTTTCACACATTCTGACGGGATATTTGAAACTTACATGCAGTATGTTACTGTATGTACAAAAAAATCCTGAGCCTGAACTTTTAGTACAGTCGGTATAGTGAAATACTTTTTGGAATAAGATTTGATAAACCTAACTAACACCCTTACTGAAGTGTAACATTAGCATGATGTTACCCGAATGTTTCTTTGGTTGAGAGCAAAAGCTGGGTTCCTCTTATTAGACCTCTCTGGTCGACTCCAACGTGACAACATCCCAGCACTGACAAGCTTTTCCTATTAAATATTCTGTGTTTTTTCCTCACAAACGCCGCCAAGCCTGAACTCAGGCACGGTGCCTGAATACTATCAGCTCTGAGTATGTGTCACAACTGCCTACCTGGAACACCAGGACCACATCAGCTAAAAGTGTGCTGCCTGTCAGAGAGGCTGTGCTCTTGAATGTGGCATTGTTCATGTGTGAATAACACTCAAATGAATTATGTGCACACAAAGCGAGGTGGCGAGGGTAACACATGCCTCCTGTTTGGTGCTGTACAGCTTGCCGTAATTACAGTAAATTAATCGCGGTTTTCATGACTAACAGTTCTCCATCATTCGCTTGCGCTGGGTTCAGCGGTTGTGTTGTGTTTGAATTGATCAAACACCTGCAGATTTCTCACACATTTATAAAATGCTCTCTCTCTCTCTCTCTCTCTCTCTCTCTCTCTTTCTGTTTCTCTTCCCCCTCTCTCTCTGTCTTTCCCCCTCACCCACACACAATTTACACATACATACACACACTCAGTGCATGAGAGGGAATGGAGCTGTTCATACCAGCAGCAATCAACACAGACCACCAACCTCTATCCCAAAGGTCCAGGTCAACGAATACAAATGGAGTGCTCTCACACTCACACACACATACACCACACACACACTCATAGACACACATACACGTACACATGCGCATACACACACACACACACTCATAGACACACATACATGTACACATGCACACACACACATGCACGAACATGCACACTCCCACGCACACATAACACACTCTTATGCACACACATACTGTCTCACACTCACTCTCTCTCACAAACAGACAGCCAACATCACTATGTATAGTTTCCTTTTTCTTGTGTGTTGCTTGCCTCAACCCAGTGCTTCAACAAACACACACACACACACACACACACACACACACACACACACACACACACACACACACACACACACACACACACACACACCATGGCTACGAAGGCATTAAATGACAAAAACAGCCACTCTCTTTCATCAATAGTTCTCTTTCATCAATAGTTCCCCAGCACACAGCATGGCTACAGAAGCAACAGGAGGCACAGATTCTCTCTCCCTCTCTCTCTTTTTACTCTGTCTTTCTCTCTCTCTCCCTCCCTCTCTTTTTTTACTCTCTCTCTATCTTTCTCTCTCTCTCGCTCCTCCTCTTTCCTTCTCTCTCTCTCTCCACCCATCTCTGCCTCCCTCTACACCTCTTCTATCTATCTATCTATCTATCTATCTATCTATCTATCTATCTATCTATCTATCTATCTATCTATCTATCTATCTATCTATCTATTGCTCTCTCTCTCACACACACACACACACACACATACACACACACACACACACACACACACACACACGCGCGCGCGCACACACACACACACACACACACACACATACACACACACACACACACACACACAAACAGTCCCTGAGCAGTGTGTGTGGATAGAGAGGCATTAGTGGGGGAAATGTGGCGTGACAAGCCCCTGTCTGCTGCTGGGATATGACATGCTGCTCCATGGGGGATGTGGCACAGCGCCACACAGCCACCCCAAATACACCATCCTCATTACACACACACACACACACACACACACACACACACACACGTACACGCACACGCACACACACACACACACACAACCACCCTAAATACACCATCCTCATGCCCTTGCTGGGCACTACCAAAATGCACACACATTACACACACACACACACACACTGTGGTGGCAAACGCCCCTTTTCTCGTCGGTGGTCAGGCGGAACAATTAGTCACCTGTGTGCACCCGAGTGGAAAAAAGATGCGCGCACTTCCTATTTAATCTGTGCAGCGGAATGCCATTGTAGCATGGCAAACAAAAGAGTTGGCTTCCTCGAGTTCTCCTGAAGTTGTGGTTAATCTGGTACTGAAATCAAAGACTGAACAGACAGCCGGTAAGATTGCAAGCCGTGTTTTATTGTGAACCTTGTTGTGAGTGCCACTTGTTTGCACGCTGACGAGACATTGAGGTGCGGGCGGGGAAAGACATTTGCTACTGTGTTTGTGTTTGTGCGCTGTAGTATTCCTGTTGGAAATATTCATGTGGTGGGACACGGAATTCATTGAGTAAACGCTGTTTGCCTAATGTTGTTGCACTTGCTTAATTTAGCGATTTAAACAGCTCAGTTGTAATATGTGAAACGCTGATGCAATTAACTTTTGGATGCTCATGAAGGCACGGTTTAAAAGCGAGCGTAGGTTTCCGTTTCATATGGACTTTTGTTTGATTGCTAAAATGATAAATTGTAGGTAATGTGTATAATTAAATATGTCTATAATTAAAGATGTGCTAAATTAAACACTGCTAAACACTGCTTAACTCTACTGATTATATTATGTTTAATAGCTTATTGTGTTTTAGTAACTCAATTCATTGTGTCTTTAGTCAATTGTGGTTTAATGTTTGTGGTGTATTTGGAGTAAAGGAATTGTTAAACTTAAATTACTTCATATTTTTCATGTGTAGGCTATATGTGTCATGTCAAGCTCTTTTGATAACCAGTTATTTTGAGTCTTGTGTGCTTTTGTTTTACATTATTTGTACAAATTGGTAAAATGGTTGGTGGTGTTTTTCCTGTTTTTAAGGTTTTTCACCTATAAGTGCCTGGCTGGAAAAAAGAAGACAAAATAAAAAAGCATAGAGATACAATAAAGGCCTGGTTATTTGAGTGGAATCCAAGAAAAGGGTGTAGCATTGGTACCTCCCTATCAAGTGAGGGATTAGCCCAGCTGAGAACAAAATCACTTGACACACACACACACACACACACACACACCCCCAAATACACCATCCTCATGCCCTCACTGAGCACTACCAAAATGCACACACATTACACACACACACACACACACACACACCCCAAATACACCAGCCTCATGCCCTTGCTGAGCACTACCAAAATGCACACACATTACACACATACACACACAAACACGCACACACACACACTTGGAGGCACTTACACACAGCATACACACTCCACACTCACACACACACACGCACACACACACAGTTGGAGGCACTTGCACACACACACACACAATCACACACACACACACACACATAAAGTTGCTCTGTAAACAGGCATTTACACACACATGCACACACACACAGTGGGTAGTGGAGTGAGTTGGGGGTGTGGAGTGTTTTACTGCATGTTTTGATGTGTAGTAACATTAAAACCCTCT
The DNA here is from genome assembly GCA_027475355.1 of Coilia nasus. Lineage (NCBI taxonomy): Eukaryota > Metazoa > Chordata > Actinopteri > Clupeiformes > Engraulidae > Coilia > Coilia nasus. Next base: position 4,200,810 of record CM050217.1, on the reverse strand, counting down.
GATCACGCAATTCTCAGTTTCATTTGCATTCAACCATTTGCCACGGAGAAGTTCTTAGTGACAGAAATTGCCAAGAATATTTCCAGTCCTCTCTCCATGAGCTCTGCTGAAGCTCTGCTGCTTCGTTCATATACCCCCCCATCACTCATTCCTACCCTGCACCCCTTCATCCAGCCACCCCCTTCCTCCATCACCACCACCCCCTTCTCCCCTCCCCATCATGGGTAACTTTATTACCCTTCATCATGGCAACCTCCTCCAGCCCCCCCCCCCCGCCCCTCCATCCCCACCACCCCCTTCTCCCCTCCCCATCATGGATGACTTTATTACCCTTCATCATGGCAACCTCCTCCAGCCTCCCCGCCCCTCCATCCCTGGTTGCGCGCTACAATCAATCGGCCTCAGTCACGCTTCCACTGTCTCTGCACAGCTCAGCTCTCCGAGACCCTCCAGGCCAGTCACCAACGCAATAGACTTCATCATCTCCCACTGACCATCTCCCTCAGCCCTTCCTGTCTGCAGTGACCATCTCCCACTGACCATCTCCCTCAGCCCTTTCTGTCTACAGTGACCATCTCCCTCAGCCCTGTCTGTCTGCAGTGACCATCTCCCTGCAGTGACCATCTCCCTCAGCCCTGTCTGTCTGCAGTGACCATCTCCCTCAGCTCTTACTGTCTGCAGTGACCATCTCCCTCAGCCCTGTCTGTCTGCACCAACCATCTCCCTCAGCCCTTCCTGTCTGCAGTGACCAGTGAGCGTTTCAGAGCACCCACGCACTGTTAGATGGTGGGGGTGGGTGGTGAATGGGATGGGCTAGGGTGCTTTACTGCCCGTTTCAATGAATATTACGATCAAATCCCTCTAATCATCAATTTCACTTGCATTCCCTCGTGTACCAGACCAGTTCTTGGTTTATGATGCAATGGTAGGTAATAACTATTTGCTTTACTGATGGTGACCCTTTGGAGAGTGAGGGGATGGATGATTCATTTTTAACTTTAAGTGCTATGCCTTTCCCACTAGTGGTACCAAATACCAGAGGGCTAGAAAACCATCCAAAATAAATCATCCTATTTTCACCTCTCACTAAGGTCTACCAAAATGAATCAAGGACAAACACCAGTTGTTTTCTAAACAGCCACTTTAAAATCCTCACCACAGAAGCTCACGATATGGCTGCTGTCTTCATGAACAAATTTCCTGGTGACCGCCTCCTCCATGATCTGCTTCACCTAAAAACAAAAGAGAGAGAAAGACTGTGTTAGCGAGGGATGAAGACGGCTCCAGCAACACCATCCAACACAACACCCGCAACCCCTCAGCAGAAGAAACTCAGCAGAAGAAACACCGTCAAATACAACAGCACCAGTAACCAAGTCAACACAGCACTACCAACACTATCCAATACACAGCACATGCAACCACCAAGTCAAGAGAGAAGTCCACATTTGGGATTTGGATGTTGTTCAAGACCTTTGAAGGAACAATTTTGGGAAATTGGCTCATTTTACAACACCATTAGAGTTAAACAGTTGAGTTTTACCATATTTTAATCCATTCAGCTGATCCTCTGATCTGGCAGTAGGATCTCTAAATCTGTCAGTAGCACTTCAGCTATTAGCTTAGCATAAATAATTGAATTGGATTAGACCAGTAGCACGCTATTGCTAACTTGCACAATCCGATGGTTGCCACCAGATGGTCGAGAAGTAGCTTGTGACAAGGAATTTTCTGCCAGGCAACCAGTGGTCTGGAACTGTCTGTCTGCAGCCACTCCCTCACAACTGCCATTTAATACAGTTTACATTTATCTGAGGTGAATATCTATAAGTCACACGATAAGTCACAACCCACAGAACTCCACTCAAGACATGACACAGATGGATGTGAGGTGGAATAAAAATGTATGTGGAGGGAAAACAGCTTAAATAGATTACTAAAACCCAGAGGGGAGAGTCAGGGAGAAGAAAAGACTGATTTAGAGAGAGAGAGTCAGAGAGAGAGAGAGAAAGAGGGAGAGAGAGAGAGAGAGAGAGAGAGAGCAAGAGAGAGAGGGAAACTAACTGAATAGAAGAAAAAGTTGAAAGTTACAGTAGTGACAGAGATATATTTAGAGACTAACGCAGTATGTTTGACTGATTGCAGTGATGCATAGGCAGAGTGAAGACTCTAAAGAAAGAAAAAGACAGAGATAGGGAAAGAGAGAGAGTGAAAGACACAGAGAGAGAAAGACAGAGAGAGAGAGAAAGAGAGAGAGAAAGAACAAGAGTAAAGCACGAGAAGAGAAGAATACAACATTCAAGAGAATGAGTCACCAGCCAGTTTGTGCAGGTTCTGATCTCAAGTTGTGGAGGTAAGAACCATCAGGTAGTTGGGTGGGAGGGTGGCTGGGGTGTGTGGGGAGGTGGAGTGAGTAGCTGGGTGGCTGGGGAGGTGGAGAGCCTGATCAAACCGCTCCATCTCCACAAGAAAGAAAAATGGCTTCTCACGAGACACACCGGTACCGCCGGGTGAAGAGGGCTACAAGGAGAAAATGTCAGAGCGCCTCAGGCTTCCGTTCTCTCTTAAGTCTCATTCTCTATGCAGCAGCAGCCTCTTCAGCATCAACAACACCCGCCAGCCTCTCAACTCAGCCTCTCATACACACGCCCACACACACAGACACACATATATACACACACACGCACACACACACACATATACACACACACACACACACACACACACACACACACACACACAGACACATGTGCTCTAAGGAATCAATAGCTGAAATGTGTGCTCTTCAGATGCTCGTTAACATGGATAAAAAGAGGATGAAATAATAAGTCTTGTAGTTGCAACAGCAGCGTTGTGAACGAGTGGAAAAGAGAACCAGTGCGGCGTGTTTGGGCAGTGTTTTTCCGGTGTTCACTGAGAGTCCAGACTCCAGACAGACAAAGACAGACACAGAGACAGAGACATACATTCCTTTATCAAATTAGTGCTGCCAAGCAACCCGTTAATGGGGCTTATGATAATCAGCACAAGGCACCAGCAATTTCCTGCTATTGTGTGCCTGTCCCCAGATCAGAGATTACAGGGGCCCACAGAGACAACCAAAACAAGAGTGAGAGGGCGCACACACACACACAAACGTGAGCACACACACAAGTGCACACACACACACACACAAACAAACATGAGCACACACACAAACACATACACAGACACACACACATAAACACAAACACACAAACACCCAAGCACACGCACAAGCACACAAACACAAACACAGGCACACACACACACACACACACACACACACACACACACACACACACACACACACACACACACACACGCTATAGTTGTCAGCACAGACTTGGTATCTCCTGTTCTAATTATGAGAACCAGCCTCCCTGTACAGGGCTCATCTCTAAAGAAATTAACCACACACACCCACGGCTATCAGCTTTCTCAGCTTAGAGCTCTCCTCGTGTGTACAGTGTGCCTGTGTTGAGTCTGTTTGCGTGTGTGTGTGTGTGTGTGGCTACATATGTACGTGTCTCTGTACTTTACACAAACGGCACCATGGCCAGCAACAGTGACTCACCTCCTGTCCGTCAAGATTACAAGAAAAAAAAGAAAAAGGAAGTGGGAGTTTCTCTATCGTCACCGATGTTGCCTTCAGAGCGTAGAATTTAACACGTCGACTCACCTAGCTACTCACCTCCAGTCCCCGGAGCTTTGAGGGAGGGAGGGAGGGAGAAAGAGAGGGAGAGAGGGAGGGAAAGAAGAAGGGAGGGAGGGAGAGATAAAGGGAGGGAGAGAGGGAGGGAGAGAGGGAGGGAGGGAGAGAGAGGGAGGGAGAAAGGAAGGGAGAGAGAGGGAGGAAGAGAGATAAGAAGAGAGGGAGAGAGGGAGGAAGAGAGGAAGGCAGAGGGAGGGAGGGAGGGAGAGAGGGAGGGAGGGAGGGAGAGAGGGAGGAGGGAGAGAGAGGGAGGGAGAAAGGAAGGGAGAGAGGGAGGAAGAGAGAGGGAGGGAGGCAGGGAGAGAAAGAGGGAAGGAGGGAGAGAGGAAGGGAGAGAGAGGGAGGGAGAGAATAAGGGAAGGAGGGAGAGAGGAAGGGAGAGAGAGGGGGGGAGGGAGAGAAAGAGGGAAGGAGGGAGGGATGGAGGGAGAGATGGAGGGAGGGATGGAGGGAGGGATGTCTAAAGGGTGGGGAGTGGGGATGAAAGGAGAGTGAGAAGTGGGGATACTCTCCAAGGCCCTCTGAAGTGTGAGTCACCCGAAGCGGTGTGTGTGTGTGTGTGTGTGTGGGCGCAGTGGGTGTGAATCCTTAAAGAGGGAGTGTGACGACAGCGTTGGTGGCGCCCGTCACTGGCATGGGTAAACCCTGCACACCTCTGGATGCACGAGAGTGCCAATCAGCGTGCCACTTAGTGTGCCACTCACCAGCCAGCATTTGATTGGATCAGTGGAGTGGAGAGGGATCAATTCAATCAGCCACACATGTATGAGGTCAAATGCTGATGGGAGCTTCATGTTCAGTCTACATATACACACCCTGCTGATGTGTAATCAACCCTGAGCCTGTGGAAATTGTAACATGAAAACCTTGAGAAAGACAATGGCCCTTCATGATGCTCAATTCGACCAAACAAATAAATAAACAGATGAATAAACAAACAAATGATTACTAAATACAGTGCCTAACACTCTCAGTGGACACCGTTCGGCAATCGACTTGTACAGACTTTCTGAAGCTGACTTCAGGTAATGTATAGGCTTGTCTGTCAGCCCGCTGTCCTAACTACCACAGAAGTGAAATGTTCTTTTGAGGCTTATAGTGGTAGTGATTTGTCCTGACGCAAGTCTGTGACATGCCCACTGCTACTGGAAGCTATTTCGGTAGTGAATGTGATGTTCCTTTGCCATCAACCAAATGTTTCGTTATCATCTGAAAATAGCTCCAGAGTGTCCATACTAACAGCTACATATGTTTTTTACATTAACATTCATTTACATTTATATTCATTTGTAAATGCTACAAAGAGCGTGCTTATGTGATCTGCTATTTTTATGAAAAGAAGATTATAAACTCACTTAGTAATTAGAGTCAAATGCCATTCCTGTGATCCTTCTCTTTTTGATCACATGGGAACACACGTTGGCCTTTAGGAAATGATTCACTTGCTGACTAACTAATGCCTTTCATGAGGATTATAGTGATGATGGCTGGGGTCCTGTAAAAGCTGGTTATTTTGATAAAACGGGTATGTATCATTAATAAATACAAACTATCAATGCAAGCATTACCTTTTACTCATTTATAAATTGCCGCAATTACAGCTGCAGTTCATGTAGATTAGGGCAGCTTACATTAACCGCTTCCCAATCATTACTGTTCTATACCAAAGTACTTCTGACAAACAAAAGGTCATTTTAAAGCAAGTATTTGCCCAAATGCACGTCATTCACTACATACACCCACACGTACACAGACAGACAGAGAGAGAGAGAGAGAGAGAAGAGAGAGAGAGAGAGAGAGAGAGAGAGAGAGAGAGAGAGAGAGAGAGAGAGAGAGAGAGAGAGAGAGAGACAGAGACACTTTGGTTACTGGGGGATCCTGGGTTAATACTGATGTGGGCAATGCCAAAGTTTTATCTCTGGTTAATGGGTCTAGGTGTGAATCTGAATACTGTGTCTGACACATGGTGTCTCACACTTCTGACCTTTTGCATTTGCCTCCAATTATCACACTGGCAAAATAGGCAATATGTGGATGATATTTTCACCATAAAAGAGATTGAAGCAAACAGACTGCCCGTTTTGTGTGTACACAAAGTGTGTGTGTGTGTGTGTGTGTGTGTGTGTGTGTGTGTGTGTGTGTGTGTGTGTGTGTGTGTGTGTGTGTGTGTGTAACAGACAGAGAAAGGGGTTGGAGGGGAGGGTAGCGAGAACCATAGAAAAAAGACGGACCATGAATATTGCGATTGCTTTTCTTTAATGAAAAATAGTATCTCTCCCATCCATCTCTGCAATGCCACTTGGTACTACAGGATATCAGATGGTGAGTGAGAGTGGGTGTAAAGGAATCGTGGTGTGTCTCGAATGCAACCATGCAAAGCCTGGCCAAGAGGGGAAGAAACGTGATCCTCAGCAAATGTGACACACGGACCAGAGGCTTACATGCCTGAGGCCAGAGACAACAGATGGGTTTCCTCAGACCAGAGGCTTACATGCCTGAGGCAGGAGACAACAGATGGGTTTCCTCAGGTCAGCGTGCTTCACTGTAGCCTGTCCGTGGCCTTACACGGAAACCTTATCCCCCGTGCGTGGGTAGGAAGAGAGGAGGGGAGCAGATAGGGAAAGGTAAACAAACTCTGTGCAGCCGACAGAGGTTAGGTGTGTGTGTGTGTGTGTGTGTGTGTGTGCTCAAGCCCTCGCTCGACTGCCTTCGTCACTCTGCAAACACAGGTGTGTCCATCACGCGAGCATGTGTGCGAGTGGCTGAATCCGAAATGTTCAGTCATTTACTATGTACAGTTACATCTAGCTGCCGCTCTTATCCAGAGCAACTTACAGTGAACTTGGTACAGGGAGAGTTCCCCTGGAGCAACAAGGACATGGATGGGGGTGCAGGAGAGGGATGGGGATACAGGATGGGGATGCAGGAGAGGGATGGGGATACAGGATGGGGGTGCAGGAGAGGGATGGGGATACAGGATGGGGGTGCAGGAGAGGGATGGGGATACAGGATGGGGGAGCAGGAGAGAGACTGGAGTACAGGATGGGGGTGCAGGAGAGGGATGGGGATACAGGATGGGGATGCAGGAGAGGGATGGGGATACAGGATGGGGGTGCAGGAGAGGGATGGGGATACAGGATAGGGATGCAGGAGAGGGATGGGGATGGGGATACAGGATGGGGGTGCAGGAGAGCCTACTGGTACAGCAAGTAAACCTGCGACCCTCTGATCGCAAGACCAACTCCCCAACCATTAGGCCACAACTTCCCACTGTTGACTACATAGTGCACTGTGGAGGAGACAACACAATAAAGCTCACTATATACTGTGCATTATATTGTGGACAAGCGAATATTTTGGACACAGACAGTGTGTGTATGCACACGTGTGTGTGTGTGTGTGTGTGTGTATGCACACGTGTGTGTGTGTGTGTGTGTGTTCCAGCACTAAACAATGCCCTACTGTACATACTGATGCTGTCGTAAGTCACCGATGATAATGTCATAAAAACATCAGATTAAACGGAGTCTGTGTTAAACAATTAATCAACAACTACAACAAGTGAGATTTAAAACGCATGATAGTCAAATTGGGTCCATGTTTCAATTCTTGGCCATTTCTCAATATGGATGCAAAAAGAATCACCCGTAATCGTTCCATATTGATGTACCGTGAACACTGAATTCATGCGGATCCTTCCCAATGTGCTGATTCACGAGTCACTGAAGGACTGCCTGAACAAACTACGCGTGCTAAATCGGTCCAGTCATGTTCGCTTATCATATTGGCTGGCCTTGCCAAAACACATGAGATTTTCTGAGATTTTTAGAAAAGCTAAGACTTGCCTCCAATATTCCTCCCTACCTACCTCTGGCCTGTTAATCATTGCCTTCCTTTCTTCCAGGAAGACATTGTAGGCTTGTTTACTTGCACATTATATGCAGCAGGAAGGGGAGCGTTTACTTTGTGTCAACACCAATAAATGCCATCCGCAAGGGTTACCTTCCTAAAGAAAAAAGGGGCTGCTGAACCCTGCGGATCAATGTTTACTGCATCATCTAATATCTGTCACGTTGTGTTGGACTAACGTGGCTGAGTGCGGAATTATTCCACAATCACTCGGGCATTTAAATACAGCTGAAGGCAATAGGCCGGTGGGAAAAACTGACTGAGACAGGAGCTCAACGAGAGGTGTTCTGTGTGGGCAGACACAATTACAGAATCACACAGGCAATTACCTTCCATTAAATAAAATGCAATCGGATGAATTTTGGCCACATACTCCAAATCACCGATTTCTGCACATTCCATACTCCATACTCCATACTCCATACATTACATACTCCAAACTCCATACTCCATACTCCATACTCCATACATTACATACTCCATACTCCATACTCCATACTCCGTGCTCTACCGGTGCCCTTCCAAAGTAGATCCACAGATCATCTCAGACAGAAAGGAAAGAAAAAAGAGTAAACTTCGAAACATTTTTTTCCTAAACAATGTCCATCACTTGTTGAAACAATTAACAATTAACACATTAAATTGTGTGGTCTGGCCACAATGGATAGGCCAGTGCAGTTCAAGGAACTAGCTGAATAGGTACACATCAGTACCTTAAGGTTCACGTATTAACCTTTGGGGGTACAGTACATTAATGCTGACTGTAACTTAAGATACAGATTTGTAACCTTACTGCACCATTATTTCTGAGAGTGTAGCACTAGACCAAGTACACTTTCATTGTGCTAACCCCGCCCAGCAACTTCCTACTAAAAGATAGGCTGATGTGATTGATTGCTGCTAGACTGTTCCCAGGATAGAAATTTCATTTGCTAACATTAGGGTACATCTAAATTTGTAGGCTAGCAAGCAGCGCAATCTACATATCCATCCAAACAAAGGCTAATCAGACAAGCTAGTGAAAGGGCAGATAGGGATGGATAAGGTCACATGTTCGACCTCTGCTAGAGGAAGTTGCAGCAGAAAGTGGGTCACTTACTGTAGGTGCCATGACAACTCGACATAGTGTGGGATTTTGAGTGTGGATATGTTTGGGAGGGGTTGGGGAAATATCCACACTCTCTGCTAGGGCTGGGTGATGTGGACCAAAACTGATATTCTGATATTTTTGGGTCAATTGGAGATGTACGATATACATGAATATTTTAAACAGAATGAGCAAAGTGTTCTGGCTCACTCAACATCACAGTAGAAAAACACAACCTGTTTCACTTAGACAGAGTTAAGATTGCTCTAAAAGAGCTGTGCAAATAGAAATGTAAGTAATAACATGCGCAGGGGCACAGCTGAGTAATCCAAGGAAGCTGCAGCTGTCTGAAGAGTAAGTGGCTTCAATAAAGTGATGATATTGCAGCATCAAAAATATACATGGATATGGCGATATAGTCTCAACTAAATATCGCCTTCAACAATATATCAATATTAAAATTATATCAATGTATTGCCCAGCCCTACTCTCTGCCACTGCTAAAGGCGGGCCACAGCCCAACATCCTCCACACCGTTGCTACTCATGCGTTTACACATGGACAGTGCTGTTGTACAGCCTACGGGTTTGTCGAAGCCGAAGGCATATCACTGTTTGAAAATACATCAGTGGAGAAGGACCCGCATCCATATATCGATTGCAGCCACTATTGCAGGCCACGCAGGAATCAATTTATGAGTCAAAAGGCTGCTCAAACCTCACAACAAAAATAGAAGAATACAAATGTGTCTAGGGCCACCCTCTCCTCCAAGACGCATATTCATTACACTCACTAAAAATACGAGATCAATACTCTGAATCATGAGTGACAAAACAGTCAGTTAGAATGGGAGTTCAGGACGCATCTTTGGCAATATTAAAACTGATTATATTTACCTTTTTTTCTTGTAGCCGATAGGGTAATTTTTATGCTATTGTACTTTCGATGTATATTTAGTCTTTTCCTACAGAAAATCAAGCAGGTAGTATCTCTTTTTTTCCCAATTTATATTAATCTTTTTGCTACAGCAGACGTTGGCTGTATCATAGACAGTATTTGATGTCGGGATCAAGAAGCACATCTGACACATAACATGTGAATCACGACTATGAATTGCACTGTATATTTATGTAAAGTTTATATTCACATGGATTTTCAGTGAGCATTACTTTTACATGTCACCTTGACTAAATAATTCTACTGATTCTAGCTATATTATACTTTATCTCAAACTGTAATACAACTACTCCCATATAAGACTAATTGTTACATTCAAAAAAATCCATCTTTTCTCTTCATTAGAGACCATGAAACAGAGGGGCTCAGTTAACTTGAGGTTAATCTTGAGTCCATAGAAGGCTTGATGACTCATGACTGATGACAGCAAAACACTAACAAGCCACGTATTTTTGGATTACAGTGAATACCAGCTCTTTATTGACTGCTATCATTTCCCTTTAAGAAGACATATCCTGAAGATAAAACAAAAGCACCATAACCAACCATCTGGGTAACATCTGGTGAAGTCTTACGGAACAAGAGAGGCTTTGTAATGTCCACAGACATCACAGTTGTTTTGGTTGCTATGCCATATTCCTCTCTTTTGTTAACTGAAGAGCAAAGGCTTGCTCTTCTGACTGTTTACTTGCTGTGGTAGCTTAGAGAAACTCTGGGCTGTAACGACACATTTTGTTCACGCAATAACAGCTGATCAATAATTGCCTCCTGTCAGATCTCTTCTAAGCTCAGCCAACAATTAAGGGTGAAGAAGGCAGGGAGTTACTGAATGCATGAACAGTCCCCAATAAAATGACACAGACAATTGTAGGAAGAAGTATCACCACATTCGTGGTCATATGTTAAACCAAAACAGTCACTAGACCTTTTATTTGTGGTTAGCCTTTACCGATTAGAAAAAAATATTCCACTTGAAATGAAGAGGACAATATAGGGACTAAAGGCATAAAGTCTTAAAACTAAGATTAATGTATTCAAAGTTTATTTTGGTGCTGTTATATCAAATAATGGCGTTAGTTTAAAAACATATATAACACGAGTTCATCTTAAGTAAAGCCTTGTGCGTTTGGGCACATGCGTGGTCACCAATCTATCGAGTTTTAACAGACCCCAACTAAGACTTTGCCTCACGTGTTAAAAGCTTGTGTCGCCCCTACGTCCATCCGCTTTTGATTTCATTACACTTCAGCTGAAGCGGAAAAAACACCCACCTCCTTCTTGACGGTCCTGAGCAAGCGCTGGCGAGTCTCCGCTTCTGCAACAAGAAAAAGGATTTAATAGTTAATAGTCAAATAAGTAATTTCAAGCAGTGTGTGACCATGTGTTGTTTTGGTGCATCTTCAGATAAACAACTCAAAAGCTCATTTTGCCTCACCTGCTATTGCGGTTGCCATGGCTTCAGTTCCTCAAGCACAGCTCCGTGGACGAAACGCGTGTAGCCCTGCCCGCCTCCACTCCTCGACTGAGTGGAAGTAGCGATACCGTCGCCCCCCACCAGCGCGTCTCTTAAAGCGACATTAATCCCAGCAAAATTTCAGAAGCGACGGCTACCGTGGACAGGAACAAGAAACGAGGGCTGGACCTCGAACAATCACATTTCTGAAGCACTGCAGGCTAATATTGACGGGACTGAAATAAACCAGGTGAAAAGCTGGTAACCAAGAGGTCTCATGTCGTACACGACCACTTAAACTGCATGTCAATATATTTTCTGCACTGCTTTGTTCAGACAAATTACATTCTGTTCCAATGTTAAAAGGAACCATTAAAGTTCAGAACCCTCAGATCAGTGCTCCTGCGGGACTGCAAACAGGTAAATCAAGTCTGCCTCCTGGCCAGTGGCTCTGGCACTGGATGTTTAGCATTTACAAAACAAACAACCTTCTACAAATAGCTGGTCACATGAGTTTTTTTATTCACCGAGGACTGTAAAGCTTTCCATTTTGACATGTAAGTAACAGTTTTTTTTGTAGTTACAGATAAATTAAATACAGCCTCAACGCACTGCACAGAATTAATAAATCACACGATCTGTATTAGTTGTGTTTCTACAAACTGCAATAATCTAAACTGCATACAGCATGCAAACTTATCCTGAACATGTATGATTTTATATGCAATGCATGAAACAAATGATTAATCATACACCATTTAGCATTGAAACATACCAAAACATATGTCTTACATGTGTAGCCTATTTCTGTTTCGTTGTCAAAACAAGAGGTGATGGCACAAAGTACCGTACATGCCAAACATAACTGTACATATGTATATGCAGGCTACATCTACCGCCTACCTTTCACTTCTAACACTGTAAGCCAAACCACTGCTCAAGTTGATTTCATAATGAATTAATCATGAATCGCATCACATCACACAGTACGTACAGGACTGCAAATGACAGCTTGGTGCTGAATGACAAAAGATGGAAATCAGAACTACTGAAATAGGTAGAACTGGTAGAATTATCCCGTTAAAGTGACACTGAGAAGATGTTTATTATTATAGGCTGTTCATGTTTCAAACAAATAAGCTTCAAACCTCAACCCTGTCGGTTAATGTGTCCTTGCATGCCTTCCGCATAAGGATAGGCTGTGATTTCAGCGGTGATATGAGTTTAGAGGCCCAGTGGACAGGAGCAGCAGTTGCTTTATGAAGCAACAGACGATGTGGCACTTTCTGCTCTGAGTTTAAACAGAAGCTGTTTTGACTCGGACACAAGATGACCCCAAATACATACACTTTGGTTGATCTATCTGAATAACACTGAATATCTACATTTTGGTTGATTTTGTTGAATACCACTGTATTTACCAGATTATGAATGGACAGCAGATGACTTGAATAAATATCTGCATCTTGGCTAATTTTATTGAATAACCTTGTATTTCAACAGAAGCTGAACAGACTCCAGATGACCTAAAACATACCAACATCTGGGTTAATCTTAGTTGATCTTGTTTAATAACACTGACTTTTTACAGAAGGATGGCTTATATACAATGAGGTAGAAAATGAGAAAAACACCATTTGTACACAGACTGATACAGTGAGCCAGGGCATCTTATCTGGCTTCCATCTCCCACCATCAAGAGGCGCTCCCAGCCTGCAGCTGGCATGGGAGGAGAAATTTGGTTACAAACACAAAAGCTCTTCCTCGCCAGCGAGACAAGTTGCTAAGCAACCTGTGGGGACTATTAGGCACACTAATTGCACGACGGCAGTGCAGCAAGGGTCTGGTCTGTTTCCCAGGGTCTCCTGGGTAAATGCAGCCCTACCGCTGGAGATGGCACCAACTGCAGCATGCATGGCATTCAATCCAAAACTGCCATAGCGCATGGTGCTAAGTGAATTGTTTGTGCATTTCTAATTATACACAAGTACATATTTCTGTGAGACTGAGTGTGTTTGTTGAATTGGGTATGTCTAGTTCTCTTAGCTTACACATCAGACATCTGACTTGTCTGAGGATACATTCACTGAGGCTGTTCACTCAATAGCTAAAATTACAGTAAAACATATTGTGGTTAAGATGCACTTAATAACTAAATAATTCAGGCATGAACACAAATTTTAGACAAAGTGTATTACAGTGGTTAACGAATTAATAACGTAATATAGGCTATAACCTACTTCAGCTATGCCTTAAGTCCAGAAGAGAAGAAAATTCATGAAAGAAAATGATTGAGACATTTACCACAGATATTCAGACATACTAGACAGATTGGTGTTATTTATGTTTGATTCAGCTTTTTCTAGTAATAATCTATTTCATTTGGTAAAAGATGGCCAAGGACTCAGTCCTTTACATAAAAAAAATCAAAATTTAATTTCCCACATCTAAAAAAAATACCAAATTTAAAGCCTTTTATACTGCTAATGGCACAAACATACTAACACGTAGGTAGCTCTGATTTATCTATGCAGCCACAAGATGGCGCCATTATAAAACTCTTTATGAATACCATTGTTCAATTTGTCCATTTCACGTGTCAGGGTATTTTACACAGGTTTTCCCCTTCAGAAATCATACATCTTCGAGGCTGTTTGTAAACAAAACCTTTCAATAATATCAGCAGCACTAATGAGAAAAGCAGTCCCCACATTTCACATTGCCTTAATTAAACCTCACAGTCATAAATACATGAATCCGACTCAGCAGCTGAGGCTACAACCATGCTAGGCTATAACACTGTGAGGGAGGACACATGCCGCCCTGACATGGCGGCTTGGCTCGACGTGGAGCTCCAGGCCCCCAGGGGCTCCAGTGCAGGCGGTAGGTTAGGGCCGCGACCGCAGATCAGACCTGTCAGGAGCATCAGCAAGCGAAAGGGCAGCCAGGTAATCAGAGATGACACCGGCCTCAAGAGCAGAGAGAGAGAGAGAGAGAGAGAGAGAGAGAGAATGAGAGAGAGAAAAGTAAGAAAAAGAAAGGGAAAAGAGAGAAACTGAAAGACGCAGAAAGTCAGAAAAAAGAGAAATATAAACACACAGAAATAGAAACAGACAGAGAGAATGGGCAGAGAGAGAGAGAGAGAGAGGATATAGAAGTAGAGCGAGAGAAAGAAAGAGAGGAAAAGATAGAGAGAGACAGAGAGAGAGAGAGAGACAGAGAGAGAGGGCTATAGAGGTAGAGCGAGAGAAAGAAAGAGAGGAAAAGATAGAGAGAGATAGAGAGAAGTCACCCTGCCTTTATGATCTCAGGGCTTTCACGTTCCCTCCACTGCTAAGCCATCATGTCTTGGCAGGCAGATGCTGACGTAACGCTATGCATGGGGATGTAAGACGTCCAACTCGAGACACAAAAACATAACGTAGCTGTTGGGTTTGACCGTTGCCAGGTTTGGCAGGAAACTTGTCCTTCAAATGTCTGACTCAGATTGAAGGAAAATGGAGAAGATGCAGTACTTTGCAGTTTGGAACATCACCAATAACAGAGAGTGTTGAGGGAGGATCTAAGATCTTTGCCAATCATTTTGTTCAAGTGCCGTGAACTGGCTGATTTAGCTGGTACAGTGATGTAAAGACACTAGAAGGGCCACTCACAAGATGCCTTACCCATGAAGCTGACACTCATCTGGGCCCGCGTTCCCAAAGCCTTCTCAAAGGAGAAATTCAGTGTACAATGAACTTTGGGTATGTTAAAACATAATAATAAGTTGCCACGTTTCCTGAGGAGCAAAACACTAGCCTGTTGCATTGCAAATGTTATTATTTTTATCTTTTTTATCAAAAGGGCTCACTATGCTATGATCAGGGCAGGAAGGATGGAGAAAGCTTGAGGATGTCACTATTTTTAAACCATTACAAAAACTTAAAGGCCCTGACATTTAAAACAAGCCATCTTTGCTGAAATTGTATGACATGACTTCAACATTTAATAGTTCAAAAAGCAGTATTATAGTCATCCCTACAAAACGATTGAGTTTCAGTGAGTTTGTACAGCAGGATTATGAGATATTTGCACTTTAAAAGTTGGCCTTCAATTGGAAGTTTAGCTGGCGGTGACATTTCACATAAGCCTGATACACAGGCGCAGGCGGATAAGCAGCTACATAGCTACACTACACTATGAGTTGGGCGCAGGTTCGAATCTGTGTTGAAAAATACTGTTCAGAATGCAGCAGCACGACTGGTTTTCAATCAACCCAAAAGGTCGCATGTCACTCCTCTCTTCATCAACCTGCATTGGCTCCCGGTGGCTGCCAGAATTCAACACAAAGCTTTGACTCTAGCCTACAAAGTCATTTCTGGATATGCCCCCCCACCTATCTCAATGTCATACTGAATGCTTACATCCCGTCCAGAATGCTGCGATCCTCCAATACGAACCGCCTGGCCGTACCCTCTCCCAAGACAAAGCGAGGTCACTCCAAACTTTTCTCGGTTGTTGTCCCTCAGTCCCTACAAGAGCAGCAACTTCCCTCTTGACCTTCAAAAAGCTTGTGAAGACCCTTCTTTTCCGAGACTGCTTAACAAAACCAAATTCTACTAACCATCTCTTTACATAGGTACCTTCGATGTTCTCTACACATCTGTTTGCTATTATGTCCTCCTTTTGTAAGTCGCTTTGGATAAAAGCATCTGCCAAGTGTAATGTAAAAAAATAAAAATAAATAAATTGTGCATATTAAAAAACTGTCACCTGGATTTGCTTTGTTTGTTTAATCTCTTTAAACTGCAAAGCTATGAGTAACAGTTCTCAACTCAAGTTATATGTCATGACTTGTTACATCTTGACATGCATATGTTTATTTTTTGTTGATAAGAATCACACATGCTCTGTCATGCAAATCTCAAGGCTGTATGGATTTAGCCAGTTAAGAACGACGTAGCTAGGAGGACTCCCAAGACATGGTGTGGGAACCGCACTTGGGAATGTCAACAACTTTGATAAGGAATAAAGATCATAAAGAGTCTCTCTTAGCGCTATAAGACTGATGTTATCAGGAAGCCAGGCACTGAGCAATAAGTCATAAAGGACTAAAGGCCTGAAACACCTGTAGATCATGAGGTTCATTACTGATGAGGTGTCTGGAAATTTCCACAGACCAACTGGACCCTGTGGATTAGACTCCTAGAGGACACACTCAGCCATAGGATAGGAAAGGATATGATACGATAAGTTCCTCAGAATCCATTAGGCCTTCTTAAAGGAATATCAAAGCCCAGTTGGATGCTGGGCACACACAGTAGCACATACAGTACTATTGATCACCTTAAGCGGGGCTGCCTCAGGAGAGGGTGTGCAGTGACTAAAAGGCCTGAAACAGCCATAGATGCTGAGGTGTGCTACCGATGAATTTTAGACTAGACCCTGCAACCTAGCAAACAAACTGAACAACAGGACGATTTACTCAGGACTCACAAAATAATAGAATAGTAATAATAAAACCTAAAGGGCTAAGTGTTCTCCCAAGCAATATTATGTTAGAATAAGTTTTGTAGTCATGAAGGCTTAAATCTCTTCTCCCAAAGGTACTCTTCCTAGGTGCACAGGTATCTCGTGTTTTCTCTAAACTATGACAGCACAACACTGGGAAACCCAGATAATCTGAAATTCATCCTTACAGTCAGCGAGCGTCAGCTAAGTGTTAGCCCTCTGCATGTGAGTATGCATCCTTACAGTCAGCGAGCGTCAGCTAAGTGTTAGCTCTCTGCATGTGAGTATGCATCCTTACAGTCAGTGAGCATCAGCTAAGTGTTAGCTCTCTGCATGTGAGTATGCATCCTTACAGTCAGTGAGAGTCGGCTAAGTGTTTTCTCTCTGCATGTAAGTATGCTTCGAGCCTCTGGAATGTCATCTGGATGGAGCGTAATCCATTTGCTGGGACAAAAGCCATCAGATGCCTCCCTGAGAGGATTACCTGGGCGAGACAGCCAGTATCTCCTTTCACAAATGCACAGGTTATGAATAAATATGTGACAAACTAGATGACAGAACGTAATTTTATACTGATCCCTCAATAACTGACTTATATTAAAAAGACTTTTACAGGGTGCTGAACCTGGTGCCATCCACTGCCTTCACAGCAGGCACCATCACTAATCAAAGTAATAATGCTGTGCAAGGCCATCGACTGGGAGTTATGTTGCATTACCACTAGGGTTGCCACCTATGTCTGACAAAACACCTGGACATTTTAGCAACCCAATCAACCTTTTTGCTTAGAAGCAGCGACCAGGGAGAATTTTTTTTCCCCAGGACATACCATTAAAAACCGGGACAATCAGATAAAACCAGGACAGGTGGCAACACTAATTACCACCATATACTGTAGTAGCCTGACAAGCTAACTCATATCAAGTTGTGTGGTCTGGCCATGATGGATAGGCCAGGCACAATCCAGGGGGCAGCCTTAAACTGCCTTTGCACACAGTAGGATAGCGCTATGACCAATCAAAGCAACAAACTTGCTCACCATAGCACTACAGCACTGCACTGTCACAGCCCTGTCGCCATCATTGTCATTATCGTCACCAGTGACTCTCTACAAGGATAGACCGATGTGATTTGTTTCAATTTCAATTGCTACCGCTAAGCTATGTGTAGAGCTCTAGGCTAACCATATAGCATTATGGGTGGAATTTGATGCTATATGCACTACATAACATAATGGGCTTTGGCAATATCACATTCACCGTCCGAATGCTAACTACAGTGGTAGGAAAATCAGCTACATAAATGTGGAAATAACTGTGAATTTGGCTGAAGGAGCATCTTACTTAATTGGAAGCAGGCAAATGATGTTTACAGTGAGGGGGATAATAACAAGAAAAACAAAGACACACAGAGAGTCCAAGAGTTTGATAGGAGACTGGGATAAATGTCATTAGGAATGAATGGGAAGAGATGGGAGACGATAGACATCTGCTGTGGCTTGTGTGGCTTACTGTAATCTCACAATTGCACAAAATGCACAAATGAGTTCTGAGTATCAATTTATGCTTTCTTGGTCTATAGACATTTCTCTGAATTTCCCTTTTCCCACTGTCAGTCATCGCAATGAAGCAAAACCATTCTCCACATTAGATGACTCACACGCAAGCGGTCATAAGTGTTA
>CM050217.1:4167500-4180000 GCA_027475355.1 Coilia nasus | reverse complement strand
TTTATCTGTGTCCTGTTGACAGATCCATTTTCAGGGGCTAACTTTGTTTGCGCACTCTAGGTCCATTGACCCATAAGACAACTGCAGTCTCGAGATCAAGTTAGGACTTTTTCAGAAATCATCCAGTGCTAAAAGCGGGTGGATTCGATTACAAACTCTCTGTTATTAGGTTCTGCTAACGAGCCCAGTCATACCACATAGATGTTATTTTCTGCCCTCTCTTTCGCAGAAGCCTTAGGCACGAGGAGGCACGCGAAGGGCCTGGTCTCCAGAAGACAGCGTTAACACATCACCATCAGGCCAAATGTCATGGGTTCACACATGCCCTACATGCACGTCCCCTGCAACCACTCGGAGAGAGGAGCGTTGAAAGAGAATACAGGCAACAGACTGAAGAGGAAGGCCAGTTTCTAGTAAAATGTGGATGTCTCTGCTTATTGCCCTTTGCGAGTCATTTTATATATCTTCTGGAACCAGTATAATTTAATTATTCAAAGTCTTTTACAGAAACTAAATCTGAAAAAAATGCTTTGGATATAGCCCAGAAAAATGATTTCCTCTAGATGAGCCTGTCTATCTGAGAGCTGGGTTAGAGCTGAGAGCTGGCTTGCAAGGTTTCATACATTGATCACCTCCGTTTTATACATTGATTCCAGGACCTCTGTTCACCCAGAGATAAAGTTTTCCTAAAGAGAAGTGACCTGTTGTCCTAGGACACTGTCTGTTTTGAAGTAAATTCAGGGCCTAGAAGCTAATGAATTATATAATATATAATGTATAATAGCTAAAGGAAATTTAAATTAATCTATCAAGGTGATAAATATCTATGATTCTCTGAAAAATACATGGAAGAATTTGATTAAAAAATACACTTCTCAATAAATAAAAGAATATTCTAAAATATGTAAGTGATCTGCTAAATTGTGTTTTAGAAACTGAGCAGTGTTACAATAACTTCTCAAGGAAAAGAAATAGTACAATGTTTCATCACCAAGAAGGGTAGTTTACAACCAGTGCAAACAGGCCTGTTAGACAGCATTGGCCAATTAGATTATTTAATCTCAAGTGTTTAATAGTATATGGACTTGTGATTCATATCCTGGCAAAGTGGTTTATGTCACAGTTTTCTGTGCTGCAACATCAGCTGTATTTTGTCATCCATTGTGCGTGAGACGTTTCGTAAAAACGAACGTTTTTTTTTAATGCATACATCAAATGAAAAAAAAAAAGACAACATTGGTCCAATTCTGCGAGAGGTTTGACTGTAGACCTGCGAAAAAGGAAGCGGTGTCATGTGCGTTCGTGCCCATCTGACTCCGCTAATCTCATTCGTTTGCTGCATGTGCACTCAGGTGGGACCGAGTTCTCCACTAAAGCTTCGCGCGCCTCTCCAAAAGTGCCGCGTGCTCTTTTCCACACACATCCACCCTTGTTAGTCCTTTCCTGCGTCTGTGGGGTTTAGGCATTACTTTTTCATTTAGCAAAGAAACTTTCCTCCTCGGCGACCCGGGTCTCTCGTCTTCAAACCATGCCTCAGCAGGACTCCACGGCTCTCACTGGGAATCTTTGTGCCCAGGGTGCATCTAACTCTGGATATAACACCAACGCAGTACCGGTCATCTTACAGACGGACTCCAGAGACCGATGGAGCAAAAAAATGGATTTTCTTTTATCTGTCATTGGTTTCGCTGTGGATCTAGGAAATGTCTGGAGATTTCCATACGTATGTTATCAAAATGGCGGTGGTAAGTTTTTATTAATTTTAATAGTCCAGAAGTAATCATTTAATATTACTTTTTAATTTGTAAATAATGATCTTGTGTCATAAAATGGTTGTTTATATTCTTTGTCATAAACTAATCATACCAAATTGTTGCTTCAAGATGACAGAGGAGTTGCCCACTACCACCAGGAGCTATCCATGGTCCTGACTAACCTTAATGCAACGACAGGAACAATTCGTTAGAAACGCGAAAAAAAAAGATCTAAGAAACCACCGCACTAACACTCAGTGACTAGACAGAAACATGCTACATGTTGAGATGTAATTTAGTTAGTACGTAATCTTGACATTCATTAATTGTGACCATCCATGCAATGATGTAATCTACTACTTACTGTCACCACAATTACAGTAATTATTAGTAAATGCAAGTGTCACTTTTCCTTGTTATTGTTTTGGTTTGGCTTGTATGATTTATGGATGGGAAATGAATCCAGACATGAAAAGTTGAATTCTCAAGGCATCAAAGCATATGGTTGCTGACAAAAAAGCAGAAAAGGGTTTGGGTTTGATGTGCTTAGCTGTGAGACATTAGCATTTGCTTCTACATGGACAACCAGCAGTGTACGCAATTAATATCACCTGCACGAATATGGATATGAACAACAGTCTGTCCTTTTTAAGTGATTTAGGAATTACAGCACATTACATTTCCACAACCATTCCAAAAACAGCTCTCCCTCTCTCTCTCTCTCTCTCTCTCTCTCTTTCTCTCTCTCTCTCTAGTACACACACAAACACACAGACACACACACAACACACACACACACACACCCACTGGGACACACACACACACTGGAATCCACCCACATACACATACATACACACACACACACACACTGACACACACACACACACACACACACACACACACACACACACACACACTCACACACACACACACACACCCACTGACACACACACACACACACACACACTGGGTCCATCTCTCCACTCGTCTTTGTTGTGGCCCCCAGTGCCTCCCCTCTCAGCCTCATGCATATGGATACATCCACAGCTTCCCATCCAGATGAGATGCATGAGTATGATTTAAAATGAAAATTAGATGAGATGCATGAGTATGATTTAAAATGAAAATTAGATGTGGTTGGTGCCAAAATGCTATCTTCTTTCTTCACCTTAAGTCAATGTTTATGGTTGATATTATCGTAACTCTCACCCAATCAACAGGTGCGTTTCTTATCCCCTACATTCTCATGGCAATCTTTGGCGGCGTGCCTCTCTTCTACATGGAGTTGGCCCTGGGACAGTTCCACAGGACAGGGGCCATCTCCATATGGTCTCACATTTGCCCCATATTTAAAGGTGGGCAAACTCACTTCGCATGCCTTTGTGTGTGTGTGTGTGTGTGTGTGTGTGTGTGTGTGTGTGTGTGTGTGTGTGTGTGTGTGTGTGTGTGTGTGTGTGTGTGTGTGTGTATATGCATGTGTGTGTGTGTGTGTGGACAGGGGCCATCTCCATATGGTCTCATATCTGCCCCATATGTAAAGGTGGGCAACCTCACTTTGCATGTCTTTGTGTGTGTGTGTGTGTGTGTGTGTGTGTATGCATGTGTGTGGACAGGGGCCAATCTCCATATGGACTCAGATCTGCCCCATATTGAAAGGTGGTCAACCTCACTTCGCATGTCTTCGTGTGTGTGTGTGTGTGTGTGTGTGTGTGTGTGTGGACAGGGGCCAATATCCATATGGACTCAGATCTGCCCCATATTTAAAGGTGGGCAACCTCACTTTGCATGTCTTCGTGTGTGTGTGTGTGTGTGTGTGTGTGTGTGTATGTGTGTGTGGACAGGGGCCAACATCCATATGGACTCAGATCTGCCCCATATTTAAAGGTGGGCAACCTGACTTTGCATGTCTTCAGGCTTGATGTGGCTTGAGCAATGACCATCATACAGAACAACTCTGAAGTTGTTGTCATGAATCCCATGTGGCTGAGAAGGCAGGTTCTCTCTGTACTGTGTTGACAGCATTTGGTAAAAGGCACTTTCTCTCTGCGGAGACTAAACTGGGTCCAACCCCCTTATACTTAATCGCCTTAAGATGCACCCATTTCACCTTTCATCTCAAAGGCTTCTTCAGTTCTGTTCTGATGATGGGTAACCAGGCCTACACCTCCACTGGTCCAGAGATATAGCTCCTGGTTCCCCATCATCAGGCCAGAACTAAAGAAGCCTTTTGGATGAGAGGTGAAACGTCTTCAAGCTCCAAAAAGAAGTCCAGTTGCATACAACTCAGCTCCTTTGACTTATTTTGCCCCATTCTTGCCGGCCACCAGGAATAGGGTTTGCCATCTGCATCATCGCCCTGTACGTGTCCTTCTACTACAACACCATCATCGCCTGGGCCCTCTTCTACTTCTACTCGTCCTTCACCTCCACGCTGCCCTGGACCAGCTGCAACAACCCCTGGAACACCGAGAACTGCACCGACTACTTCAAGAACACCGTCAACTGGACCAACTCCTCCCGCTCGCCCGCAGAGGAGTTCTACACGTACGTGTGTGTGTGTGTGTGTGTGTAAGGGGTGAGGGTGTGTATGTGTGTGTATGTGTATGTGTATGTGTGTATGTGTCATGGGTGGAAATTAACTTAACAAAATGTCAACCTACCAGCCACTGACAAATAAATGGCGAAATTCAACAGCCTCACAACAGTTCAAATGTTTATCATAAATCATTGTCTAACATCTGCCAGGAACTTCCATATTTAAGCATTTGGTTGGTGGCTGGGGCTTATTTCACTGGTGTGTGTGGGTATGTGTGCCTGTGTGTGCCTGTGTGTGTGCCTGTGTGTGTGCCTGTGTGTGTGTGTGCGTGTGTGTGCGTGTGTGTGTGTGTGTGTGTGTGTGTGTGTTTGTTTGTGTGTGGGTGTGTGTGTGTGCACTATAACATAATGAAGCATAGAACTCTTAACTTTAAGAACAGAAGTAAACATGCTGCAGCATGTTTGGAAAGAATGCATGCAAGGAATCTAACTCCACATTGCTCTATGGGAGCTGTTCCCCCACCTAATTGGCTGTAGGTCGCTCTGGATAAGAGTGTCATCAAAAAGACATGAAGTGTAAGTCTTTTATGCAGCCCAACATGTGTAGCAGCAGTCCAAGTGATTGAATTGGTGTCTGTAGATGCTCGAGGTTACAGGTGCTATTAGTGCTGTAGTGGAGGGAAAACACAAGTAAACACCACTTTTGCAACTCTTTAAACAGCAAAACTTACTTTACTTACATTTACTTGATTGCTAATGGTAAAGCTTGGGATGAAATGGGCAGGTGTGGCCTAAAGGTGGCCTAACGGGCAGGTGTGGCCTAAAGGTTAAGGAGTTGATCGCAGGTTCGATTTCTCTACTAGTAAGAAAAAATATGTGGGTGGGGGAGTGAATAACCAGTGCGCTCCTGCACCCTCATCCTGTCCCTGCTCCTAATTCACAGTAAGAGCATCAGCTAAATGTAACGCTACGTATAATTTGCCCACCTTTTTGTTAATGCTGTGCATATAAATGACCTGCTTTTCTTTCCTTTTCTTTTCTTTTCTTCTCACCACTACACCACAGGCTGGTGAGGTGGAAGGCAGTGAATGTTAGGATAATGAGCAGATCAATGACTTTGCTGATGGAGAGTTAGCAATCCATATATTACAGAAATTCACATACACCTACACTGCCCATCATGTAAATCTAGTACTGTACGCTGTCTGTCTGACATTTGCCTGTCTGTCATGTAGACCTGTACTGCACGCTGTCTGTCTGTCATTTGCCTGTCTGTCATGTAGACCTGTACTGCACGCTGTCTGTCTGTCATTTGCCTGTCTGTCATGTAGACCTGTACTGCACGCTGTCTGTCTGTCATTTGCCTGTCTGTCATGTAGACATGTACTGCACGCTGTCTGTCTGTCATTTGCCTGTCTGTCATGTAGACCTGTACTGCACGCTGTCTGTCTGTCATTTGCCTGTCTGTCATGTAGACCTGTACTGCACGCTGTCTGTCTGTCATTTGCCTGTCTGTCATGTAGACCTGTACTGCACGCTGTCTGTCTGTCATTTGCCTGTCTGTCATGTAGACCTGTACTGCACGCTGTCTGTCTGTCATTTGCCTGTCTGTCATGTAGACCTGTACTGCACGCTGTCTGTCTGTCATTTGCCTGTCTGTCATGTAGACCTGTACTGCACGCTGTCTGTCTGTCATTTGCCTGTCTGTCATGTAGACCTGTACTGCACGCTGTCTGTCTGTCATTTGCCTGTCTGTCATGTAGACCTGTACTGCACGCTGTCTGTCTGTCATTTGCCTGTCTGTCGTCTAGACATGTGCTGTACATAGTGTTGCCACCTGTCCCGGTTTTACCTGATTGTCCCGGGGAAAAAATATTCTGCCGGGACACTGACACCCGGGTCACTGCTTATAAGCAAAAAGGTTGATTGGGTTGCTGAAATGTCCCGTTTTTTGTCAGACATAGGTGGCAACTGTAGCTGTGCACTTTCTGTCTGTGCTCTTCCACAGGAGGAACGTGCTGCAGATCCAGAACTCGGACGGGCTGCGTGACGTGGGGGGCATCCGCTGGCAGCTCACCCTCTGCCTCTTCCTCATCTTCACCATCGTCTACTTCAGCCTCTGGAAGGGCGTCAAGACCTCGGGGAAGGTGAGTCCAGGCACACACACACACACACACACACACACACACACACACACACACCTGTTGATTAGATAGGAAGATGTGAAGTCATTTAATGGGAAGGGGTTTTATGAAAGTGTAAAATACACGTTTTTACCTCAATATTAAAGGTGACCTTGGAAACTTTTGTGGGAATTTAATTGTCTTTTATGTAGCTTCCGTGGATGTAAAAAGTTTTTGAAATTACACGAAGTACTGGCCAGATAACTATATTTCACATGATAGGAGACATTATATGAGTAGCTATATTTCACAGAAACCCTTTTTCTTACTTGTGTAAAGATGTGCTGTTGTAATGCCAGCCACTTTTTTCACGTTGGCTTTTTGTACAAGATGACATCACAGCAAGAAAAAAAACTACTGTTTAAGAACCAATACAAAAGAGTTTGCCTACAGTAACACTTGTACGCAGGTTCAGTCCAGTCAATCTAAACTTGCAGTTTTGGTAATGTAGCAGGAGAACACTACTGTTCTCTGTGAAGATTCTCATTCATCCAGGTCATGGTAGTCAACGGAGCTAAGTTGTAAGCAACTGGACTTCTTTTGCTCTGATGGTGAAGAGCAGTTGAAGTTCCTGGGATGAGATCTCAAGGCAGAATGATATGTAGCAGATAGGTGATGGCGCAAGACGTGTGGCGGAATGAGGAATTTTAACTGCTCTTCACCATCACAGCAGTTTTGATTCTGTGCATCCTGTGACCACAATGACTCTCACTCCAGTTCACACCCTGGGTGACTCTTGTGACCTATTTGTCGCATGAGAGATGTGTATGGAATGAATTCTCTGCCGGAACGTCTGTACTCGTAGAAATATCTTGTGCTCATGAAAAGAACTTGTGTACACGTGGAAATATTTTGTGCTTGTGAAAAGAATTTGTGGCATGGCATTGTACTATGTAAACAGTCCACCTCTGTAACAATTCCTATCATATTTCACGATTTTACAAAAGGTTGGACTCGTTTTCTTACCATTAAAACCTCCGTGGCCGTCTTTGGCGCCCTCCTGCACACATATTTCTTTAAATCTTCCTAATCTCTGCCTCCTCACCGTTTCTAAATAAAGGCGGCAACTTGATTGGCCGGTGAGTAAGACGTTTGGTGATTGGCTGAGAAGTTTTGGCAGAGATTTCACTGACTTTGGTTTTGTGTTCGTGAAAAGAATCTGTGCTTGTGAATACGATTTGCGCCTGTGGGAGATTTGTTTTTTTCTCAAATACAAAGTAATTTTACATGTACACAAAATCTATTTACAAGCACAAATTTTTATTACAAGCACAAAACTTTGTTACAGAGACATGACAGTTTTTCACACAAGGACACATTGTTTTTACAAGCACAAAATATTTCCAAGTGTACACAAATTCTTTTCACAAGCACAAAATATTTCCATGTGTACACAAGTTCTTTTCATGAGCACAAGATATTTCTACGAATACAGACGTTCCGGCAGAGAATTCATTCCATAGATGTGGTCTACAGCTCCACCTCCACTGGTCCAGAGATATAGCTCCTGGTTCCCCATCATCAGGCCAGAACTGAAGAAGCCTTTTGGCTGAAAGGTGAAATGTCTTTAAGCTCCAGAACAAAGCCCAGTTGCATACAACATAGCTCTTTGCAGACCTCATCCATTCATTAATGATTTCCATGGTCGAGCACCCAGACTTTAGACATGGATGTGCATGCTTTTTTGTGCTTTACTCAATGCATATTTTCAATACAGAAATGAAGTGCGGCTCCATCAGTACACACCAACACCACTCAACCACGCAGAGGAACCAATAACATTTATGCTCTCTTAACCAGACAGCTAATAGGAGCCCAAGTCATGTGCAGATGTGTTTTTTGGAGAGTGCCTGTGGTGTGTTTATAGCAGGGATGGAAATGTGAACCAGACACCAGCTAAATGCTGGTAAAATATAAAAATGGCTGGTAATTTTTGGACAAAAAATAATAATTTACAATTGAGCAGCTGGTAAATTTAACCATTTATTTCACAGTGGCTGGTAAAAGCTGACATTTTCCAGAGTTAATGTCCACCCCTGTGTGCTCGTAGGTGGTGTGGGTGACGGCCACCCTGCCGTACGTGGTGCTGTTCATCCTGCTGGTGCGCGGGGCAACACTAGAGGGCGCCTGGAGGGGCGTCATCTTCTACCTCACGCCCAAGTGGGACAAGCTGCTGGAGACTAGCGTGAGTTTTACCTGTGTGCAGTACACACCTGTGTGTGGTACACATTACAGACTACACCTGTGCACAATACAGTCCACACCTGTGTGAAGTACACATTACAATCCACACCTGTGCACATTACAGTCCACACCTGTGCGCCATACACACATAACAAACCACACCTGTGCACAATACAGACCACAACTGTGTGTGTCAGACCACACATTAGAGTCCACACCTGTGTGTGCCACACATTACAGTCCACACCTGTGTACAGTACACATTACACACCACACCTGTGTACAGTACACATTACAGACCACACCTGTGCTCAATACTGTACACATTACAGACCACACCTGTGTGTGCCACACATAACAGTCCACACCTGTGTTCAGTACACATTACAGACCACACCTGTGCAGTATACATTACAGTCCACATCTGTGTGCAGTACACACATTACACATTGTCCACACCTGTGCACAATACACATCACAATCCACACCTGTTCGAACATGAACGTGTTCATGTTCTGTATGTTCATGTTAGTGGAAGAGTGATTTTATTTCAATGTCGAGGAATCAGGAAACAAAACTGTGAGCTAATCATGGCATTAAGACAAAATATAAAAAAAAAAAAACAAATAAGCAAATTAAACAAATCTTCCATGAGCTTTGAACAAATACATTTTCAGCACAGATGCACCTCATGGTACCTATCATGGTAATTACATCCAGATACGGACGCTTTGATGAGATGAAGAACGATATTTTTTCACGGGTGGATTTGTGACAGCCTTAGCAGCTGATATTTTTTTTATTTCAAAGGTGTTGTTGTATTCTGCTTCTTACTGTATAGATGTACAATATGTACATATATGCCCAGGTAATCAGCTCAATATGCAGCAGTTATACAGGAACACCTACAACACCTACACACATACACCCACACTAGTGCACTATGGACATAATTAAAATGACATAATTAATAATACATACGTATGTAAAAATATGTAGCACAAATAAATAAAATAACTAAAAAATGCACCAAAAATGTGTTTAGGAAAGCATTTGAAAAATATATCACACATAAAACTGGAGATAAATGGGAAAGAAGTCATTTTTATTTACTGCTGTATTTATTTACATTTACATTAATTCTATTATTTATTTTCCATTTTCTCTTTCTATTTATTTACAGATATTTTTCCCTGTAATATTTTCTACATACTGTTTTATATACTGTTTCGTGCATGACGCTGGCTGAAGAGGCAGGAGTTACAAAAAAACTCAGACCAACATGGCAGACTCTCGTGAAAGTGAAACGTGAAAGTGTTTATATGATTTAAAGTCTCTGGGTAACAAAATGTGATGGTGCCAGATGTAACACGAACTGATTTAAGACAACCAGGTTACTCTAGATTGCCATTTAATCACTCAAAGTTTTAAGTTAGCTTACGACTAGCTAACTACTAGCAAGCTGGCTAACATATACGGTCACAAGCTTGTACTAGTACACTTCTTGCATTTGTAGAACGATATTGCAACACTTAAATGTTATCTAGGCAACCCAGCAATAGTAATAAGCCCATGTAGACCCTGCAGTTTGCAATCCTGAAGCAGTTCTGTGCAAGACTGCCGTTAGATGTAGGCTATCTTGCTGGATGGCTTCTGTTGGCCAGCCAGGCTGCCAGTATCAAAATCGCCTCCGGCCAGTATCTACCAACCTGCGTTAGCCTGCTTAAAAACCAATGGGCGAGAGGGTGACGCCCAATTCATTTGCATACCGAGGCAGAAATGTAGGCATAAATGTAGGCATCAATGTAAATGTAGGACAAAGAAATGTAAAAAGGAGTGACAATAAATAAATACGCCGGAAAGAAATGCAGGGCATATAAAACAGCATGTAGAAAATATCACAGGGAAAAATATCTGTAAATAAATAGAAAGAGAAAATGGAAAATATTTTTTCCATAAAATGACATTTTTTGTTGTCATTTTATTTATTTATGCTACATATTTTTACATACGTACTTATTATTAATTATGTCATTTTTGGCCCTCCATAGTGCACACACACACACACACACATACACACACACACGTAACATAACATGACCAAACAAAATACTATTTCCATTTTGTACATTTATTCATCTAGGTTCTACAGCCAAAAAAAAAAAGCCACTTACATTTAATGTCATCGTCACCCACTTTGCATTGTCCATACATATGTAGAACTACTTGATGATGAGCTGTGTACTTCATGCTTGTGCATGGACCCCATGTTTGCCACTCACGGGCGTAGGGATTAGATGCGTGAGCGAGGCTCAGGAAGCATAATGACATGCGTAATTAGTTTACACTTTTTTCTCCCCATCATCAAACAAACTGCACACAATGCGTGCGCACGCACACACACACACACACACACACACACACACACACACACATTCACTCTTGAACTCAAACACACACACATACTCAAATGCATACACATTCACGTGAGCTTGCGCACACACACACACACACACACACACACACACACACCAGCTCCCACACACTCTGTCGCCATTTTTTTAAGAGCACAGCTCTTCAGATCTCTTTGTGCTGCGTAGCTGTGGACTGTCAGTAGAAACAATCATGGGAGGACAACTCAGCATATGGCTGATCTTATATCCCTGAAGCTGTGATACTCTACCCCCTCCACACCTAGGGTCCCTGATGACCATAATGCTGAAGAGTCCTGGAAAATCATTATTTATGCATGAATGCACCCAGTTATTTCAGTGTGCCTTACAAATACACACACCACCTAAGCATATACATATACATATACATATACATATACATATACATATACTCTTTCATAATAAAAGTGAACAGTCTGCTTCTGTATTTATCTGCTCTGACATCACTGAACCGCAAGAAATGTTGTCTTGCAACAACCCTGCCAAACTGTAAAGCACTTTGAGTTGCATATTGCATGTATGAACTGTGCTATACAAGTAAAGTTTTATTATTATTATTATTATTATTATTAAAAGCCCTTACGTAACACTTCATCCAAAGGTGACCCATTGTGTTAGACCACTGGTGCTCTGCAAGTGGTCCGCAAACAGTTGTGTTAAAATATATAAATATTATATTAATATATATATTATAGATTACAGTATTATATTAATATATATATATTATAGATTACAGTATTATATTAATATATATATTATAGATTACAGTGATGTGTTATGGCTGCAGCACCAGTTTGAAACCTCAAAGCAGAATGATAAACAATGTCCAGCTTTGTCATAAAGGTCACAGGACAGTTGGAGTGGGTGACTGTCCTGTCCCCATGAGTCCCAGTGAGACTAGACTGAGCATGTGTGCACCAATGAAGTGTTTATTAAAAGCATCTACTGAGTTTTGTTTACCTTTTATATCACTTTGATTTATTGCTGGAAACTCAGCAAGGGTGTGAGGCGGCATGTCTCCAGCCATTGAATTAATCAACTTCTACATGTTTTATGATGTAGTAGACCTGAGTTCAGTTTTTTAGGATGTCGCAGACCTGAGTTCAGTTTCTGCCTGATGAAGGATTTCTTTACTGCAGAAGCTGCTATGGCTTGAAGTGATTGATAAATAACAGAGTGTAGTAGCATCCTTGCGTCAGTTTCTCTGACAGAACAATGAGTGACAAAGTCTTCTTCATTTCAGTCCTACGTCACGGTTCATCGCTAAAGTTAAAAACCTGATGAGTCTGTCCTGAAGCATTGCTTGTGTATCTCTTTGCAGGTCTGGGTGGATGCTGCGTCACAGATCTTCTTCTCCTTAGGCCCTGGCTTTGGGGTCCTGCTGGCACTCT
>CM050217.1:4057500-4162500 GCA_027475355.1 Coilia nasus | reverse complement strand
CTTGTCGTAGTGTGCTTTTTGGGCTCTCTCAGCACCCTTACGCAGGTAGGTCCCTGGGCTTTTTATTCACCTCTTTTTCAGTCCTCTTTAAACACATACATACCAGCATGAGCGAGCTGTGCACACAGGATGAAGGAGTGTCTGTGTGAGAACTGAGTCTAACACAACCATATGACAAACAAAACAATACCATGAGAGTCTAAATCACATCAAGTCTTGATTGTACATCTGGCTGTACAGGAACACAGGAACCCTACGCTAATGTTAACATTAACATTCCCTAAATGTTACCCATAGCCTCGTGGCCACACAGCATCTCTGGGTTGATGAGTAATGCTTGTGTTGACAGGGAGCTGCCTATGTGGTTGGGCTGATGAGTAATGCTTGTGTTGACAGGGAGGTGCCTATGTGGTGAAGCTGCTGGAGGAGTTTGGGGTTGGCTGTTCCATCATCGCTGTTGGTTTCCTAGAAGCCATTGCGGTTTCCTGGTTCTATGGTGAGCTATGTATTTGTGTTTTTGGAGCGCATTTGTGTGGTCTATTAATTCCATTTAACTCGACAATATGTTAATCTTTAAGAAAGCATATTACTCTAAATGACAATTTGTAGGTGCAGGAAAATATGAAACATTGATCCCTGTAAAGTACTGTCAGTACATGTTGATGTGCCTGTGTTTGGTATTTGTTTTCCTTCTGCTGTTGCAGGTATCCAGAGGTTCAGTACATGCTGATGTGACTGCATGTGTTATTATTTTCCTGCTGCTGTTGCAGGTATCCAGAGGTTCAGCAATGACATCAAGGCCATGCTGGGCTACACTCCCGGGCTGTTCTGGAAGGTGTGCTGGGTAGCCATCAGCCCCGCCTTTCTGGCTGTAAGTTGCAGAAACAATGAGTAAAACATAAACAGACATAGATAGATAGATAGATAGATAGATAGATAGATAGATAGATAGATAGATAGATAGATAGATAGATAGATAGATAGATAGATAGATAGATAGATAGATAGATAGATAGATAGATAGATAGATAGATAGATACATAGATAGATACATAGATAGATAGATACATAGATAGATAGATAGTCAGTCAGTCAGTCCCCAGTCTGGTGTATCATTCTCTCTCTCTCTCTCTCTGTCTCTCTCTCGCTCCTCTTTTTTTTCCCCATTATAAATTGATGCACTATGGGTAGAACTGCTACTATCTAGCTATCTGTCCATCCATCCATCTGTCTGTTTGTCCGCCTGTCCGTCCGTCTGTCTGTTTGTCCGTCTGTCCGCCTGTCTATCTGTCATGACAGGACGTCATCTTAGGCATGGTTCATGGAGTAGGGACACAACACAAAGCTAGTGACATGCACAAATGCAAGGACACGTCCACAAGAAAGCATTGTTAAAAAGCAAAGTAAAGTGAAAGTGCCCGGTGGCCTAGCCTTCATTAATGGAGAGAAAACAGAGATTACAAAGTGTGGGAAAGGTTATTGATCACGTAGGGTTTTAATGGCTCTGGAAATAAATGAGTTCCTGTAAGTCTTTCTTCTAATGAGGAGTACTTTGTAGCAGCCGTCTGATGAGATATGCCAAAGATGAGTGCCATGGAGCACAGATAGTTGAGCTTGATTGTCGTCAATTATTTTGCCTGCTTCTTTAATGACATGGGAAAGCTTTGACTTGCTCTTAATGGAGATAAAATTGAACCAGTGTGAGATATTGAAAATGAGAATTCGATTCAATTAGTGATTTGTAAACAAGTGTTTATATGTCTTTCTTGACATTGAAGTCAAACTATGTTAAAGGACAAGTTGGGTGTGAATCGATCCATAGCCCTGCTGTTCGAGGTCGCAGAGTGCTGTTGATAGGAAAAAGAACAAGAAAATCTGATGCAACATAGACCCAATAATGAACTGGTGACTTACACTAACTGAATGGGGCATAGGGAAATGAAACTAAAAGTTAGTTTCTATGCCCCATTCAGGTTAGTGTGCAGATGTCAGGTGTAGCAGTGTGTGCAGATGTCAGGTGTAGCAGTGTGTGTAGATGTCAGGTGTAGCAGTGTGTGAGAGGATCAGGCAGGCATCCTCCAGCCCATGCTGTCTCTGGATCTGGATATGCAAACCGGGTCGCATCTAGTTGGCCTGCCACCATAGCAGTGAGGTAGCTCCACAGCATCCTCCCAATGCACTCACACAGCATGGGTGTGAGTGCCACCAGACCTTCATAAAGTCCTTTATCTCGTTTTGGTGGACTGTTGCCCTAATGTTAGATTTCTTGGTGGTTCCTCACCAGCTCTGCATTCTGTTTTTCTGCATAGCTGTGGAGCACAGCTGAGCCTGGCAGCAGCTGAATTACAGTTTTTATTGATTGCTTTGATGCAGAAGTCAACTCGAAAACCACATTTTCAAAACCGTTAATACACAGGCTTAAACAGTGCCATGGTGGTCAAAATGACACATTTTCTTCGCAAAAGGCTGTAACCGTGCCAAAAACTAAGTGGATCCCTTTAAACAGGTCAAAGCAATCAAGAAAAATCACCCAGCTGTGCAGGGTACGGCCCTCAGCACCCCCGCCCCTGCGCCTATCCGGGTCAGGAAGCTGTCCTGGGACTGACCCAGCTCAGTACTGACGTCATGTACTGACGTCATCGGCTGTGAGGAGTGAACAGGTGGAACTGGTCTGGGTCAGCCCTTTTGGGCCTTGCAGTTGGCTTGTTGAACCTTCTGGAATAGGTGTTTAGCTGATCTATGGAACCTTCTGGAATAGGAGTTCAGCTTATCTATGGAACCTTCTGGAATAGGAGTTCAGCTGATCTATGGAACCTTCTGGAATAGGAGTTCAGCTGATCTATGGAACCTTCTGGAATAGGAGTTCAGCTGATCTATGGAACCTTCTGGAATAGGTGTTCAGCTGATTTATAAAAGAGGCAGAATCAAGGAGTGAGATCTGGGCTGATTATATGGTTCTGTCCCTGACAGTGCAGACTGAAGTCCCTGTCATGGTGCTGGTGCATCCGCAGAAGTGAATTTCTCCTCCACAGCTCACTCATTTCAGCTCCATTCAGCTCTCTGACTCAGTTTGTGTCTCCCTGGAAACACACTGCTTTCTTGCAATTTAAGCAGAGTTTTTGACCCAAGGCTTGTTGTTTGGATTCAGCTTGACTTGTATTGTTGGAACTACAGTTTTCATATAGGAGGAAGGTAGGAGGACATGGTGTTTGTGATCAGGTTTAAATATCCTTCATGGCTTTGGAAAACAAATATTGTAGTCACAGTCCATACAGCCCCTCCATGTCATTATTCCAGACTGGTATAGTTTGTGGTAGTGTGTTTAGAATATTTGGTTTCCCACAGAGTTCACATTAGTTTGTAGTTTTTCTCAGTATGTTTATGGGGCATGCCTAACTTCCTTTTCCCGGTCTACCTACTTGCCCTTTTGGATGCTGGTGTTGTAACTGTTATTATTTTCTAACCCCATCTGTGGAAATGTCAATTCTATTGCCCTGCATGATCTAGTGGTGCAGGCTCTCTCAGCTTTGCATATGCGCTGTCTCATTTCCCCCTGTGAACCACCTCTGAAAGGGCTGACATTTCCACTATGTGCCTTCTGTAGCACTCCTAGAAGGGGAAAAAGATAAAGTGTGTTTACGTAAAGCCTACTCACAGTCACACACACACACGCGCGCGCACACACGCGCTCTCTCTCTCTCTCTCTCTCTCTCTCTCTCTCTCTCTCTCTCTCTCTCTCTCTCTCTCTCTCTCTCTCTCTCTCTCTCTCTCTCTCTCTCTCTTCTCACACACACACACACACACACACACACACACACACACACACACACACACACACACACACACACACACACACACACGCTCTCGCTCTCTCTCTCTCTCTCTCTTTTTCTCACACACACACACAATGTGTTTTTTTCCTTGGGTGCTTCATGATTGTTTAAAAATGCTAAGGCTGCATATTTTACACAAAAAGGATATATTTCATATCTTATGAAAAATTCTGGAGGGAATATAGGCTTTTACAAATGTCAGCAATGTGTATGAAGAAGCCTCTACAATTGTATTTCTGGTGGCATTTCTCTTCCTGATTTATGCCTGTCGTAACATTCTGGCTGAGAGACAACCTCAGCATGGAGGTGAGCATTGAGAATACCCACATAGCTGAAACGTCTGCTCCTTATTATTAAATGGATGACTTTGTCTGGTCACTTGTTAAAGCCTTCTTATCATATTTGATGTACAGTACAGGCCAAAAGTTTGGACACACCTTCTCATTCAATGCGGTTCCTTTATTTTCATGACTATTTACATTGTAGATTCTCACTGAAAGCATCAAAACTGGTGAATGAACACATGTTTGATGGGTAAATGAGCATTCTGAGCATTATTTGTAGACTTGTCCAAATCTCGCAATAGTGAAGAATCCTTTAAAAAATATCCTGGATCCAAATGGTGATCTGCATCACCACCAAAAACTCATCAGTTGTAAGTTAGCCAACTTCTGATCTATCCTGAAAATGTCATCAAAATCCGTCCAGAACTTTCTGAGTTACACTATTAACAAACAAAAAAACAAACAAACTAACGGACAGACAAACAAACAAACCAACGCTGGAAAAAACATCACCTCCTTGGAGGTAATTATGTACTTAACAAAAAAGTGTGAAATAATTTACAACATGTCTT
Source organism: Coilia nasus (assembly GCA_027475355.1). Classification (NCBI taxonomy): domain Eukaryota; kingdom Metazoa; phylum Chordata; class Actinopteri; order Clupeiformes; family Engraulidae; genus Coilia; species Coilia nasus. The sequence continues at coordinate 4,157,811 of CM050217.1, read as the reverse complement.
ATATTCTAGTCATGAAAATAAAGAAAACACATTGAATGAGAAGGTGTGTCCAAACTTTTGGCATGTACTGTACATGCGCCTGTCTTAACTTCCATACATCCTGAGCGCCTTGATACTACATATAGTCTATAGTATATATAGCCTTGATACTACATATAGTCTATAGTATATATAGCCTTGATGCTACATATAGTCTATAGTATATATAGCCTTGATACTACATATAGTCTATAGTATATATAGCCTTGATGCTACATATAGTCTATAGTATATATAGCCTTGATGCTACATATAGTCTATAGTATATATAGCCTTGATGCTACATATAGTCTATAGTATATATAGCCTTGATACTACATATAGTCTATAGTATATATAGCCTTGATACTACATATAGTCTATAGTATATATAGCCTTGATACTACATATAGTCTATAGTATATATAGCCTTGATACTACATATAGTCTATAGTATATATAGCCTTGATGCTACATATAGTCTATAGTATATATAGCCTTGATATTACATATAGTCTATAGTATATATAGCCTTGATGCTACATATAGTCTATAGTATATATAGCCTTGATGCTACATATAGTCTATAGTATATATAGCCTTGATGCTACATATAGTCTATAGTGTATATAGCCTTGATGCTACATATAGTCTATAGTATATATAGCCTTGATGCTACATATAGTCTATAGTATATATAGCCTTGATGCTACATGTCTTTATACAAAAGACAGGGGAGATAGGAAAGAAAGGTTCACACCTTTGTTAAAGTGATTATGGCCACTAACTTCTACCAGAATTGCGTGTGTGTGTGTGTGTATGTGTGTGTGTGTGTGTGTGTGTGTGCGCGCGCGCGCGTGTATGTATGTATGTATGTATGTTGCCCTCATGAAATATTTGTGAGCGAATCCTACAAATAAAACATAAATCTTGCATCTCAGCTGCAGTACCTTGAACACCCAACATTCACCCCCAATCCTCCTCTCCTCTTTCCCCCAGTACATCATAGTCAGCTCCCTACTGAACCCACAGCCTGTCACCCTCTTCGACTACAACTACCCACCCTGGACCATCAGCGTGGGCTACATCATCGGAGCCTCCTCCTTTGTGTGGATTCCCATTTACATCGTGTACAAGCTCGTGTGGACTCCTGGCTCTCTGAAGCAGGTGAACTTACAGTCGCTTCATTCACACTGGCTCGATTAGATTTAGTTATGCAGTAAATAATCATGTTGTGTAGTCATATTGAAAGGTACTCTGGCTGGGCTGTGGGAAAGGTTGCTGGTACATCTTGATTTAACAACAGCAACAACAACAGCCACAAAACAAGTATGGACAAATGACCAAATACAGGGTTGAACTAGCTCATTAATAACACTGATTCAAAGAGAACCTGTGAATTATGACCTTGTGCCGTGTGTAACCTTAGAAACACTGTGTTGTTTTCCAGCGCCTTGCAGTGTGTCTGAAACCAGAGAGGACATTACCGGACCTTCATAGGGATGGCCTTGGCATGGCCCCTGTCCCGTAGTCCTCTTCAGCCCTGGGCAGTGTCGGACATTATCCTGAGTCTACATACCACACATCCAAGAAAAAAGATAAAAAAATAAAATGATATATCACATATCACATAATTCATTATGAAGGCTACATGGTGTGAAAGCCACTATTGAGAATATGATACATATGATGTCAAGAGTGTTCTAAAATCTTTTATCCAGCAACGTTACTCATCCAAACAACAATACAAACAAAAGAAAAAAGCGTACTGTTTCACCTCAGGTTTAGAAGCCTATTTTGACATGCAAGAAAGTTTCCACAAAAGAAAGGGACGGAAAAAAGACAAAAGAGAACGAACGACCAATGTTTTTACTTTTACCAAACGTTGTTAAACAGTTTTAGAGAGAACTACATGTTTTTGATGTATATTATTAATTGTGTCAGCTAAAGATAAGATGATAAGATTAGTTGTGTCAGCTAAGATTGAGTCATGTGACATTTTCGTGTCTGAAACACTGGTCATATGACAAGACTCACACAAATCAAATACTGTAATAGGGCTTTTTCTTTTGGGGTGCCATACCAAATATTGTAGGATAAATCTAGTCCTTCAAAAGTTAAGAAAGAGTGTGCGTTAACATGATGAACTTGTTAGCACGTCCTACTACTTCCTAATAAGCATTTATTTTGCATCTGTTAACTCTTACTTAACACTTTTTTCAGCATTTGGCAACCACTGTTTTTACACTAGGTCTCATCAGTAAATAATTTATAAACATATTGGCACACATTGGTCTAGATGTCAGTTGACTATTTGTCTGTATGTCTGACGGTTTATCTTTATACTAACTGCAATCTACCGTATCTTTAAGCCTGCTGCATTTCTGTCTGTCTATCATCTTCTCTCTCTGCTTTTATATGTTTATAAATGATTTACTGATGAGAAATAATGTAAGAGCAATGGTTACCAATGGTTGATGAACAAAGTGTAAGGGTAATAATAGTAAGAGTTAACAAATGCAAAATAAATGCTTATTAGGAAGTAGTTATTATAAAGTGCTACCCATGTTACTGTATGTTGCAGCTACGTATCACCTGAAAACATTGAAACGCTCGTACGTAAGATCATGAGAATTTAGTTATTATACAGTGCTACCAGACGTTCCTCTTAAGAAGATAAAGATAACTGAATAAGAAAATAACTGAAGGTGATCCACCATCATTGTAGCCCCCTGTGTAACTGTTCTAAATTGACAATGGACATACCAGTTTTCAGCTTTATGTAGTGGCCAAAACAGCTTCTGAAGCATTAAGTATAAATGTAGAATGACCAAATAATATGGAGTTTGGGTTTAGTTCAAAGACCATATTCATCTGTATGTCCATAATAATATAAATTACCCCATGACAAAATTAACACTGGGAAATAGAAGATTCGCTCTGCACATATTTCCAGACTAATCTTGTATGCATGTTGCCATAGGCTGAGGATTTCCTGCTAATGGCAAGCAACCAAGAACATAACCTCATCACAAACTAAATATATACATGTCCATTTCTACCCCCCTTTCCTGTAATTGAATTTAAATATAAACATGTCCGCTTCCATTCCCCTTTCCTGTAATTGAATCAAAACTTGTATTGTTTTCTGCCTTAAATTATGTATTGTAGAGATGTCAAAGAATTGTACTGTCTGTAGTGATATGTTGCCTCTCCAGACTTACAAAACTATATCACTATTTTCACCATGTAATTACATGACAAGACTGTTCAAAGGTTCTTTTGTGAGTTCAGAAGATACTGTTATATAGTCTCAAAGCCAAGCATGTATTTAAGATTTCATATATGTTTAATTGTATGATGTTTTATCAAACTCTTACCAACTATGGGATGCATAATATAAGTGCAAATATAATATGAATGTGGTGTGTGAGAGGAGAAGTTTTATGTGTGTGTAAAGTATGTTTTATGTGTGTGTAAAGTATGTTATATGTGTGTGTAAAGTATGTTATATGTGATTTTCAAAATTTCTCTTCAGTGTATGATAAATAAAATGACAAAAAATGAAACTCATTTTCTAGTGACTATAAACAGAGAGCATGTGTAGTCGACACTTGACACTTCTCCCCTCTCTCTCTCTCTCTCTCTCTCTTTCTCTCTCTCTCTCTCTCCTCCTGCATTCTGTGCGACAGACCCTTCAGCGAGGACTTAATTAACATGTTGTTTTGCATCAAGCAGCTCTACCCATAGTGCATCAATTTATAACGGGGAAAAAAGAAAGAGGAGCGAGAGAGAGAGACAGAGAGAGAGAGAGAGAGAGAGAGAGAGAGAGAGAGAGAGAGACAGACAGAGAGACAGAGAGAAGAGAAAAAAGAGCAGCATGGCTTTAATGCCTTAATGAGATGTTTTATTAAAGAGCAGCCCCCTCAATTACTGGCCTGGTCTGCAATGGGCATGGGTGGACGGCACTGAGGACCTCTGGTATGGGTTTCAGGCTCTATAGAGGAGATAATGTAATTCCTTATTTAGCTACTTGTGATCAAAGGCCTTTGTGTGAGCCTGTGCAGCCGAGGTGTGGTGCGCTGCTGTCCCTGCCGCAGGGGAAACACATGAAAGGACACGGACCTCAATGGATTCAGGGACCTCAATGGATTCAGGGCCGTTCTTCATTATGTGCGCCAGTGAGTGGCAGTGCGTTGTGGACCGCGATGCCTGCTCTGCCTGCTGCCTGTCACACAGATGGATGTGCAGTCCAGGCTGGAACACACACATGGAGAGGGATGCACTGAGACTCAGAACAATGCAGTTGACACTGCAGGTGTCATGACTGGATGACTGAAATGCCGAATTGTCATTACGAGTTAGGACGGTGGTGACATTAGTAAAACAAAGTGTGTGTGTGTGTTTGTGTGTGTATGTGTGTGTGTGTATTGGGGGTCTGAACAATACCACTGTTGTTTATTATATTGAAAAATAACAATTTTAATGTAGCAACCATACATTGCATCAGACACACAAGTATTAAAACATTTTACTTGTGCATTTTATCAGGCCAACACTGTGGCAACTGAATTCGTATTGGTCGGCTTTAGGACCCAGAGGAAACAAAACATGTCAACATCCTTTCAGCCCTCTGTCCTATCCTATCCCGCGATCATTCCCAGTATTTGGCATGCTGATGAACCTGCTCGCTGTGTAGTATAAACGATGCCTGGTATGTCTCTGTACACGTTACTGTCTCTCATATTTCTATCAACCATTTGTACCGCTGTGAACGGTCAACTGGGGGAATCTAAGCTGAGCGAAAGACCTTATGTGGTGTTACAAAATCAAAATCTAGGTAAGGTACACCGGAAACAACAGCGCAACCTACATACACCGGCTGACTGTAGGCCCAAAACCTCATACAACACCTAACCGGTATATTTCTGCTAATAGTCTGATTTATCTGTGTCTGTGTTTCACAGTCCTGCTCGTGAGCGTGTTCAGCGTGCTGCTGGTGGTGATGATTATAATGGCAGTGTGTGTTTACAAACCTGTGCGTCGACGGTGAAACGAGCTTCTCTGGGGACATCATTTGACGATGGGGGACAATCACAAGTAGACCACACAGCCTCGCTTTCCTGCAGCGGATATTCTCAGTTTTGGAATGGGCGGACATCACCAATGAAATGAATGGACTGTAGCAAGGCTACATCACAATACTCTTAAGCCATAATCATGAAATCATAGACAAGATATGTTGCCGTTTTATCAGCTGCAAGCTATGTCCACTTGCCCTGCCAACCTAAAGTCGTTGTGGGTTTTCATTTGCACTGTCAGTAAAATATGCAATTATTAGAGTAGCATATGAGTTGCGAAATATAGGTTTCACATTGTTTTATGCTGCTGTTCTCACTTTTGTGTAAATTCGTGCACTATTGCTTTGCAAGGAGATTGCTATTTATCACTCTTTTATTTTTTATTAAAACTTATTTATTTCTATTAGGGCTTATTTTGTTTCTGGATAGATTGTGTTTCTGTGGAATAAACTGAATGTGTTTTAGGATATTGGTGTACACATCGGTGTTTCTGTATCATGGTGCTCACATTGGCTTCAATTACCTGCATCAACCATGGCCAAATTCCGCTTCAGCAGTTTGCCTTGTGACAATGGTCAGGGAGATATGTGAATTATCCTAGGAAGACCTCTATTATCTTCTCCATTAATACTTAATACTTTGAACACTTTCCACAACCACACAGGGGCCACAGACTAATGACTGTACTGGCCGGCCAGCCATTTCATCAAAATGGGGGAAACTACTGGTAGCCTATACTCATTTACTGGCAGTATCTCAGTGTAGTTACTTAAAGGCACCGCTCACCTGTCAGTACAATACACTACTGTCAAACACAGTGACATGCTTCTCGGCCCTTTGGTTGTCTGGGCTGTGTGTGCCTCAACCATAACCATTATGGCCCCTACAGACATAAGCTACAAAGAAAAATACACAACAAAGACAGTATGACACTTTTTTTAAAGATAAGTTTAACTTAGATTGGACTTGTGCTTTACTAGACACTGTTTCTCAAGAGTTTAACTTAAGCAGTATGGGAAGTCTAGATCATACACTGATTTCTGGATTGTTTCTCCCAAAACCCCCTTTGGGGAAAAGAAAAAAATCAGCCTAATGTAAGATCTTACTTGTTTTTAGCTCAGGTCATGCCATACCAGACAACCGAACAAGTGAGCCTTTTGTGGTTGTTCTTCCCAAAACAACTGTTTATGATTTATTACGACCAATATAAAACATTAGAGGCTGTCACAAAAAGATTAGAGCCTACCTTTTGTGCGATTGCAAAGTATTCTCACAAGAACTCAATGCTATCAGACCTTCTTGCAAACAGTCTGAGAATCTAATTTCCTCAGACAAGAATTGTGTCCGAAGAAAAGTTAACATTGTTTAACTTCCAGGTGTCATCCCTGGCAACTATTTAATATGGTCTTATAGCAGCAGTAATGCCGTCACTTACATACTGCACTCTGGGACATCTAAAATGTACTGCACCCCAATGTTATACCAAACCTTTTCAGTTTAAAGTGTCAAGCTCAGATCAGATTGCATCTTAGCAGGACCAATCTTCCTAAATTATTCTACTCTCAACAGTGACCAGCAGTTCTCTCCTGTTGTATGTACTTGCATGCTTTTTTGTAATTACTTCTGATTTGCATTGTTTCATATAACTCTGTTTTGTGTTTACAATGTCAAAAAAGAGAACGGGTGAAATTTCTTTCGGCTGGCAAGTTAGCATTTGACCATAACATGATTAAATGACTGAATAATACACAGGCACAGTATATACAAGCACATTGGCTACATTTACCTTTCTCTGCCATGTTCCTGTGTTGTGTGGCTGAAGGTATGTGTAAGGCACAGCACATTAGTCCTTTATGTAGCCCCCTCCGACCTGTCAATCTGCACCCCTTGAAACCAGTATGTTCTGTCATTAGTGCCACACGCGAAAGGTGAGGACAGAGTAGCTCATCACCTCATCTAGCACCATGGAAACAGAGTGCTTCCATGGACTGCATCCTGCTCATCACCCATGTTACGTGTGAATGAAGACACATGAACTCCATATTTTCACATGTTGGTATCCTATGCATGCATACACTTGCTTGGTCCTCCTGGTAACTTGACAGTAAATGGTCAGCAAAGACTTTGACAATTGTTATCAGTGCACACAAATGTGTGTGTGTGTGCGTGCGCGCGTGCGATTAATGGTTGTTTCCCCGTCATTAATGATTGTTCAGGCTGCTCAAATCAGGATGAAGTGTGGTCCTCTCTTAAGCCAAACTTGTGGAGAAAATACCTTGTCATAGTACCAATTATGAAATTTGAAAATTCAAAATTTAAAGTTGGACATGGTACCCACAGTTAACTACTATTACATTACACTTAGCAGACGCTTTTATCCAAAGCGACTTACAAAAGGAGGACATAAAGGCCAACAGATGTGTAGAAAACATCGAATGCACCTATATAAAGACGTGGTTAGTAGAGATTAGTTTTGTTAGGAAGGAAAGCAGTCTCAGAAAAGAAGGGTCTTCACAAGCTTTTTGAAGGTTGAGAGAGATATTGCTGCTTTTGTAGCGACTGGTAGGTTGTTCCACCATTGAGGGACAGCCGAGAAAAGTTTGGAGTGACCTCACTTTGTCTTAGATGAGGGTACAGCCAGACGGTTCGTATTAGAGGATCGCAGCACTCTGGACGGGATGTAAGCATTAGTATGATGTTGAGATAGGCAGGGGCAGATCCTGACTACTACTGTTACTACACTCAGTATACTTTTATATAATAATATTTGCTACTACATTTGACTGGTTTTATATCCGTTTCTCCTCCATCACTCATAGTGTTATCCTGTTTGGTTGCTCCAGAAGGTGTTCATACAATCAGGCCCACTGACAGTCTTGGCTGGGCCCGGGACAAGATTATCTGATTATCTGTGCTCAGTGGCAGTTGGTGGATTTGAACCTGCAACCCTCCGGTCGCAGGTCTATTACCTTACCTGGGGGATTTAGACCTGCGACTGTGTGTTAGACCTGCGGTAAAGGGTCAATTACCTACACTGCTACACCACTACTACCCTCCCACTGACTATGAAGTCTGTTCCTGGTTGCTGAGTGGTCCCCTCCATTTACCAGATTGGACAGAAAACATCTTAACAGTGAACCCTTACAGATGGAGTATAACACTTTAAAGAAATGTATTGCCTATCTTTTTATATTCTTCTTTTTTCATTTTTGGCCTGCTGATCCCTGCGTAGTAACATAGCCAGTAGCAGCATATGACCACACGGTAATATCTCCATGTTGGGATAACTGAATTAACATGCACGGCTCTGAAGCTGTAAGTGGCCTGTTGCTCTGTACAGATGGCAGGTGAACGTGGGTGGTGGCTATGTTTAGTCCAGAGCCAGAAATGTACACCCATTCAGATTTCGCAGAAAACATATAGAGTGAAGAGAGCGATAGAACATGAACTCATTCTCCCAACACTCATCCTCCTCACCCAACCATTTCTTCCCACACCATATGATTTCTGCTAATCTTCAACAGACCCCGGAAACTCTTTTACATGTCAAACAACGCCACCTGCTGGCTGTTACAGAGCACGGCATGAAGGACGACAAGACTGCAACATTTTCAATTCTTCTTCCTTTAATTAATATTTCAGGACATACGTACGTCATACCATGGATGAAATAAAGTGCTTTAATTTAAGGGGAGAAAAAAAGGCATTTGCGTCAACATACACTGTTTATCAAATGCTTTCTCATATTCTTCAACATGCCAAGTAAGACCTGCTGTAAGCATGCATCTCCGTTAAGACCTGTATCAGCTTCAAACACAATTACGTCTGCTCACCGGCCGCACACTGCCTGGCAATTTGGCATCGAGACTCTCAGCAGCTTAAGCCAAGCACAAGAGGAACAGGAGGAAAAGTATGTTTTAGTAATTTATGAACTAGAAAACAACAAAAAGACTCAGTTAGCCCTCACACCCTTACGTTTGAAGAGAGGAAAAGTTTCCCTTTAGAAGTAGGAGTTTTGGTCTGTGTCGTTGCACTGCCCAGTACATCAGTGCAGATCCAGTTTATGGCCAGATGTACTGGAGCACAACATCCTTGTATTTTTCCTTAAAAAACAAAGAAATAAACAAAACAAAAAATAAGCATTAGCAGTTAACTAAGAGCACAGCTCTGGATACCTAAACCATCGCTTTGCAAAGGAAAAGTTGAGGATTTTTTTTTATTTTTTACTAGGCCTAAGGACATCTAGCTACTGCAAACCTACGCTGATAAGGTGGCACTGGTCAACCCATGAAAATCGCTGTTGGCATCAGACCGAATCTGATATGCTGTGACTGAAGCTTTTGGAAGAAGAAAAAAGAAAAAAGACCTTTTCCACCTTACGCCACGACAGACAGGAGACAGGGGTTCAGTATCGCCGGCTGTTACTGGCCTAGAGCGGCATCAGCAAATGGATCTAGGTTTGGCAGTTCATCCATTTCCACCACTGTAGTTTCTTGAGCGTGGATATTTGACAACCAGAACATAATAAAAATATCACATCAACATGTCCCCCGCACACGTCCCATCCTGGCGTACGACGACTGCTATGGACTAATGACTTCACACGTGCTGCGTACGCCATGTAGAAGCCTACACGTCTGTGACTGGACTAATGACGTCACACGTGCTGCGTACGCCATGTAGAAGCCTACACGTCTGTGACTGGAGAGGCACACTGGTTATTATTGCTGTTTTTGAAGTTGAGGTGAAAATTGAGGTGTTGATGCTAGCAGACACCAGTGAAAAAAATGTTAAAATCAGATAATAGTCTCCAATAAAAGTTGAAGTTTTTTTTTGAAGAAAAAAAAAAAACTTAAAAATGTTTATTTTCTTTTTCTTAATGTGTTAAATGTTTAAAATGCGTCAGCCTGTTAAAAACATGACAAAAAATGAGTCATATAGACTACTACAGGTTATGTTTTGTCACACTTTCTACTCGTGTTAACTTCACTGCTATTTTGTAGGTATGGAAAACTGGAACCCTGAGATGGTGTGTTCAATTTTAAAGGCTAAACCCCCCCGGGACCTAAACTCAACCCTAAAACACAGTCCCTCCACTCACAACACTTACACAAAACGTGCACGCACACATGCACACACACACACACACACTCATTTTCAAACACACACTCTGGACACTGTTAACAAGCAGCACCAGTAACAAACAAACAAACATCATCATGTCTTATACCCTTTCAGTGCCTGGACAGAAGCAAAAGAATATCTCACCACACGTTGACACGCCCGACGAGCAGCTTTAAAACCCAAGATGGGCAAACTGACCGAGCTGCGCACGACACAGAATGAGTAACGAGGCTGCGGGGGAGGGAGGCGTACAATTTCACAAAGGAATTTTCAAATATTCACAACGGTGGATCACAGCAGGCGCCTCAAACATCCACTCCAGGAATAAACTTCTATCTATCGCTAAAGCGACTCCGTCCCACAAAAGATAACTGATGGCTTGCAGACGTGCTGCTAGCCTGTGGCAAAACATCATGAATGAATTACTTATTACAGCTTGAATTAGACACAAAAAATTAATCTTAAAATGGCAAAAAAATGAACTCGCTCCACTTTTTCCCCTCACCCTCCTCCTAAGTTGTTTTCTCTTGTTTTCTTTTTTTTAAACTTGCCTGCACCCAGTCTGCTTGTTTTTGTCTTTTCTTCACGTGTGAGCGCTTCACTTCTCGGTGAGGGACAGCTCCAGTATCCTCTGAAGCTCCTCCTCTTCCTCTTTCTGCCGCCGCTCCTCGTCCTCCTTGGCGCGCGCCGACAGCTCGAGGGCCAGGCGCAGGTCGTTCTCCGGGCTGGACACGGACAGGGAGCTGGCTGTGCTGGTGTCCCCGAGGTCCAGGAGAACTCCTTCGGATGACAGGGTCCTGTGCCGCAGGACAGGGAGGTGGAGAAAGGGACGAGGGAAAGAAAGTGCCAGAAAGATTGCTGTTGGAATACTAGACAGTACTTTTTCATGCAGAGTAAGTGCTGAATGTCAGAGTAAACGAGTAAGACAAAGACAGGTAGACAAGGCAGACAGACAGATATACAGACAGACAGATGCAAAGAGACACAGACAGACAGATGGATAGACAGATGGAAAGAGACACAGGCAAACAGACAAGATACACAGACAGACAGGGACACACAGGCAGACAGATACACAGACAGACAGATGCAAAGAGATACAGACAGACCGATACACAGACAGACAGATGGAAAGAGACACAGGCAGACAGACAGACAGACAGACAGACAGATGGAAAGAGACACAGGCAGACAGACAGACAGACAGGCAGACAGACAGACAGACAGACAGATGGAAAGAGACACAGGTAGACAGACAGACCAAAGGAAATAGACACAGGCAGACAGACAGACAGACAGGCAGACAGACAGAGAGACGGAAAGAGACACAGGCAGGCAGACAGACAGACAGGCAGACAGACAGGCAGACAGACGGAAAGAGACACAGGTAGACAGATACACAGACAAACAGATGGAAAGAGACACAGACAGACAGACAGACAGAGAGACGGAAAGAGACACAGGCAGACAGACAGACAGACGGACAGATGGACAGACAGGGGGAACGAAAGGAAAAGACATACAGAAAGAAAGAAACAAAGCAAGCAAGCAAGAAACAAAGAGGAAGCTTACCCATCACTTTGGCTGCTCTGAAGGGCCTCATTGAGAGTTCCATTGGCATCCCCCCACGACACCTCCTGACACATACAACAGCCAACATAAGGCTTCAACACAACACCAGTGCCCACATAAGGATTCCCTCGCTCTGCACACATCAGTGGGGGTGTGTGAGTGTGTGTGTAAGTGTGTGTATACATGTGTGTTTGTGTGTGTGTGTATTAGGAGGAGAGACCTGTGTGAGTACTGTGCTGCTCTCCAGCAGGCTCTGATGTATGGCGTACTGCAGTAGCTCCTCCTTGTGGCTGTGTGTGTGTCTGTGTGTGTGTGTGTGTGTGTGTGTGTGGGCGATACCTGTGTGGGTACTGTGCTGCTCTCCAGCAGGCTCTGGTGAATGGCGTACTGCAGTAGCTCCTCCTTGTGGCTCTGTGTGTGTGTGTACATATATGTGTGTGTCTGTGTACATATATGTGTGTGTCTGTGTGTGTGTGTGTGTGTGTGGGCGATACCTGTGTGGGTACTGCGCTGCTCTCCAGCAGGCTCTGATGTATGGCGTACTGCAGTAGCTCCTCCTTGTGGCTCTGTGTGTGTGTGTACATATATGTGTGTGTCTGTGTGTGTGTGTGTGCGCGTGTGTGTGTGTGTGTGTGTGCGATACCTGTGTGGGTACTGCGCTGCTCTCCAGCATGCTCTGGTGAATGGCGTACTGCAGCAGCTCCTCCTTGTGGCTGTGTGTGTGTGTACATATATGTGTGTGTGTGTGTGTGTGTGTGTGTGTGTGTGTGTGTGTGTGTGTGGGCGATACCTGTGTGGGTACTGCGCTGCTCTCCAGCAGGCTCTGGTGAATGGCGTACTGCAGCAGCTCCTCCTTGTGGCTGTGTGTGTGTGTGTACATATATGTGTGTGTCTGTGTGTGTGTGTGCGCGTGTGGGCGATACCTGTGTGGGTACTGCGCTGCTCTCCAGCAGGCTCTGGTGAATGGCGTACTGCAGCAGCTCCTCCTCGTGGCTGTGGGACTGGACCGCTGGCATGTGCCGGCTGCCCCCGCGGTGCCGGTAGTGGGCTGGCACGCTAAAGACCGACGGGCACACCTGAAACAGGGGCACTCCTGCCAGGACGGGTACAGACAGACACGCCACAACTCAGTTACGTCACGCCAGGAAAAGGAAACCAGCACAACCTCACCTTTATATATTTTTTTATATACATTTATACATTTTTTTTCTTGTTCAGCACCTTAAGCTACTTCGTTTCTTCGAAAAGTGCCTTAGAAATAAAACTTTTCATTACAAACAAAACAAACAGCGTCCAGTATCATTGTGATTACACAGCAGAGCACACCACACAGTGTACACAATGAAACTGACTCTGCTTTTAACCCATCACATACGTGAGCAGGGGGCAGCCATGACAATAATGCCTGGGCAGCAGCGTGTGGGGACGGTACCATGCTCAGGGTACCTCAGTGTGTGTGTGTGTGTGTTTGTGTGTGTGTGGGGGGACGGTACCATGCTCAGGGTACCTCAGTGGCACTAATGCCAGTTGGTGGATTCCATACTGCGATCCTGTGGTCACAATTCCGTTACCTTAACTACCAGGCCACCACCGCCACAAAAAAATTACTCTAATTTTATATAAAACTATAATAATGAAAATTACCATAATTATATATAACTGTAATAATAATAATAATACCTCTTCCTCTTTTTTTCTTACTAAACCTTATAGTCAAGTCTGGCAATATGGAAGAAGTGAGAATGTCTCATTGCATGAGGCATTTCTCAGAGAAAGACACTTTCTTAAATAACGTTAAAGGAGTACTTCCACGAGAAACCGCTTAGTACTTGCTGTTTTGAAATACGAATAGGTCACCCCGAGTTGCATATGCATGCTGCACGTGAAAATGTTATTCTAACCCGATTGCCTCCATTAGTCAGTGAAAGAAAGTAGGCGGAAAAATGAGTGAATAAGAAAAAGGCCAACAAAGTGACATAGGTTTGTAAATGAGAAAAAGCTATGCCACAGTTGTGATTACTGGAGAAGTTTTGTTGCAGCACACATTCACTTAGCGAAGTATAGGTAAGTATGTGTGTTTGTGTAGAACGTTTGGATCTTCTATTTGGCTCGCTATGACCGAATGGGCTTTAAATGACTGCAGCCTGTAACTAGCATAGCCGAGAACCTGTCATTCTCCCTGCTCCATCCCCTCCACCAAACTAGAACAGCCTGAAACTAAAGCATTTTTTTCACCAAAATCGGCTCACAGGGCATTCATTAATACTAGAGACCACCGCAAAATGAATGAAAACACGATGGAATTACACCTTTAAATTATTAATTCAATTTACCTTTTTAAACAACAGACTAGCTCCTTCTAATTGTAAAGCATGTGAACGTGCTTCACAACACTCCCATCAGATCACGTTACAGTAGGTAAACATGTTAATAATTCCTTGTTGTAGCAAACTGTGGACTTCATCCAGAAGGCGAACACCTGAAACTAGACGCGTGCATCTCACCTATGGCCTTCCCTTCCTCGCTCTCCTCGGAGGGCGTGGGTGTGGCAGCGGGTGTGGCAGCGGGGGTGGCGGCAGGAGTAGCAGCAGGTGTGGTCGACGGCGTGGCTCCAGGCGTGGCGAAGGGGGTGGCAGAGGGGGTGGCACCGGGTGTGGCGGCTGGGGTAGCCGAGTTGGTGGCAGGCTCGTCCGTGCTGCACTTGTTCACGTTGCCGAAGGTGATGCGAGCGTTGAGCACGTGGAAGAGTGGAATCTCTGCCGGTGGGAAAGAGGGGATGACTCACATCTCACATACCACAGCCACAACTCTTTTACACTGTTTAGGAATATCTGAGATATCCCTCCAAAAACCTTCGTAAAAACCTCCAAAACACCTGTGTAGGGCCCTTCTTAAAGCAACAGCAAGTAGTTTTCGCCTTCGGTCGACCTACAGGTTGAAAGCGAAAACAATGTGTCCTTGTGTGAAAAACTTTCATGTCTCTATAACAAAGTTTTGTGCTTGTAAAAAAAAAAGTGTCTCTGCGTGAAAATCTGTTTTGTCTCTGTAAAAAAGTTTTGTGCTTGTAATAAAAAATTGTGCTTGTAAATAGATTTTTTGTACATGTAAAAATACATTGTATTTGAGAAAAAAACAAATCTCCCACAGGCACAAATCGTATTCACAAGCACAGATTCTTTTTACGAACACAAAACCAAAGTCAGTGAAATCTCTGCCAAAACTTCTCAGCCAATCACCAAACGTCTTACTCACCGGCCAATCAAGTTGCCGCCTTTATTTAGAAACGGCGAGATTTTCACGCAGAGACACTTTTTTTTTTTTACAAGCACAAAACTTTGTTATAGAGACATGACAGTTTTTCACACAAGGACACATTGTTTTTACAAGCACAAAATATTTCCACGTGTACACAAATTCTTTTCACAAGCACAAAATATTTCCACGTGTACACAAATTCTTTTCATGAGCACAAGATATTTCTACGAGTACAGACGTTCCGGCAGAGAATTCATTCCATAGAAGTGCCTTGTCAGAAGTTGTGATTACTAAAGGAGTCTCGTTGCAGCACACATTCACTTAGTGAAATATAGGTACGCATGTGTGTTTGTTTACAACGTTTATATCTTGTATTTGGTGTGCTATGACACCAAATGGGCTTTGAATGATTGTATCCTGTAACTAGCATAGCTGAGGACCTGTCATTTTCCCTGCTCCATCTCCTCCACCAAACTAGAACCGCCTGTAACAGGAGCACTAAAGCATTTTTTTTTCCCAAAACCGGCTCACGGGGCATTCATTAATACCAGAGACCATGTGGAGCATGAATATCATGCCGTCAGAAGAAATAATAAACAGTGCACACTGGTCGCATTTTAGTTGATTATTTTGTTTGTGTGAAGAAAAGAATAAATGATCAGCTAAAACACTACCAGTGTGCGGTGTCCATTGTCACTTCTGATGGCTAGATATTTCAAACCGCCTTGAGCTCAGCACGAAACAAAGGACCATGTCTTTCACATGCACTTTAGGCGTAGGTTTGTAGTTAAAAATAGGAACAAAAACAAAACACTTCCTGGTCACCTATTTTGACGGGGAATCCGGGCGGAAACCTGAGAATGAGGAAGTCGTGGAGGCGGGCGAAGTGGGTGCTGGTGCGTGACATCAGCTCGATGATGGGCGCCACCTGCTCCACCAGGGACAGCGGGTACTCCTCGCTCATCCACAGGGTGCCCTTGAACCTGCAACACAACACGGCCACACAGTTACCCAACACGGCCACACACTTAACCAACACAGTACCACACTTACCCAACACGGCCACACACTTACCCAACACGGCCACACAGTTACCCAACACGGCCACACAGTTACCCAACACGGCCACACACTTACCCAACACGGCCACACACTTACCCAACACGGCCACACACTTACCCAACACAGCACCACACTTACCCAACACAGCACCACAGTTACGCAACGCAGCACCACAGTTACCCAACGCAGCACCACAGTAACACAACACAGCACCACAGTAACACAACACAGCACCTTTGCTGACTGGCTATTAATGTTAACTGTACATTCACACCAGAAGCGACCAAAGCGACCAGAGCGACGGAAGTCATTAGGCGATTTCACACTGCCAGAATTACCGGTCATTTCAGCCGAAATTAGTGGGTCGTCTGTTGCGTTCACGCTGCCGACACGCCGACCCACCTCGCACTTTTTTGCGACCCGGGGCGTGCGTGAACACGAGCCGAGGCGAGACGGGGCGCGGGGTGTGGTATGGTGACATTTCACAACTGCCACCACCCACCATCGGGACTTTTAAAACAGGGGAAACAGCTGAGCAGAACTACAACAAGGAGTTCAGAGGCAAACTGCAAAACTGTCTTTCGAAATATGCTGTTTATTTGGCCTAAATCATATATAACTCACCCAATGTGAGTTCGTAATTTGTTTTTAATTTAGACGCTGTACATGTTTGTTGGCCAACAGCTTTATCATGTAGGCTAAATGTGCAAGGAATAATATCCCCAATTTCGGTGTTGCTTGAAAGTGCATGATTTTGAGTAAGAAAAATTGCGAGTTCACTTCCTGTTACCCCGGTAGTCGTAGCTTCATTTTAAACCCCGTGGTAGTCGTAGCTTCATTTTAAACCCCGTGAGAGACAAATCATTGTGTTGTGTGCCTTTTAACCAGGAGAGTAAATGTTTGAAAACTGTAGAGTAATGTTGATGTTTGATAATAGCGCTACTGTTTTGTTAAGGAAACATATGTCCAGAGCGCATCCATCAATATATCTCCATATATTGTGAATATCCCGAAATATGTGACTGCAAATATCCCCACAAAGACCACTATCGCCCAGTGCATCTTCACCCTAAGTGTTGTGGGCTTTTTCGACGTGGGCGAAAATGTGTGGATAGAGTAAATGATTTAATGATAGCGCTATAGTTCACCTGATGGTGCCGTGTACAAATAGCTACAGTAAATCGGCATCAAATGTATTCTTTGCATATATTTGCAATCCCATGTAAGCATCCAGGTGCAGTACAGTACCATGTCATTTGCCCTTGAATGGTTGTGCAAAGAGCCAGCAACAACTCTGTGCGTCTCGCCACGGTTGTTTTAAAAAACTGAATGAACACATTGCAGACAGGTGTATTTACTACGATGCAAGGGTCACGCCCAGCAATATGCGTGGCGTAATGTTACAGTGCCACTGGGCTACGCCTCCTCAACCCACCTTTTCAGAAGAGGGTTCAAAAACACGCTGTGCGTTCACGCTGCCGCCCCGGGTTAAATTAGCATGTTGCACCGTGTCGCCACCCCGTGTCGTGCAGTGTGAAAGTGCCTATTATTTCTCTATGGAGGGTCGGCGAATTGGGCGAACAAAGCGAATTTGCCGGCAGCAAAGCGAACTGGGCTACCAGACAGAAAAAGAGAAGTTACAAGTCAGTTAACTTTATGGTAATGAGCTATGACGCGGTTCGGCGAATACCGCGAATACCAATCGGAATACATTGATTTACCAACGTCCGACAATCAGGTGGGTTCGAGGAAACAAACGGTGTAACTTTAGTACCTAGTTCCTACTTTGTATTAAAAATGGCAACGGAGAAGCTCATCACAGCAGTGGCAGGCCCTTCGGTCCACTACGACCCAGCCCTGTTTTGCTACAGGGATGCAAACAATTCTAACTAAAAAGTAAATTGATGTACTCAGTCAGCGGCTTAAATAATTAATGAATTTCTGTATGAATATGAATATATTTCAGCAGTCAGTGCATGTAGACGTTTTATACTCTTTTATTCCTTTATTAACTAAACATGTCAAAGTTAAAGTACATCGATGTTTTGCCCTACGCATATACATGTATTGCTTTCACAACCGAGGTTTTCTTTTGCTGCGGCCCTTTAAATGACTAACATTCCAAATGAAATGTCATGAGCGAACAAAACGAACTCAACGGCGAAGCTTCTCCAGCGACCTCGGCGACCTGGTCGCTTTGGTCGCTTCTGGTGGAATCATTTCCATTACTTCTGAAATATCTGCGATTTGCAGGCACTCATCTCTGTCTTTTTGCTTGGGCTCTTACTTCTGGGTTCTGATGGTGAGCTCGATTGGCCTGCCAATGTCCCTGCCCTGCAGATCGAAGTCTGGGTCGAAGTATTCCTCTGGTGTGATGGCTGTCGGGTTGGTGGCAGTAGCGTACTCCAGAGTGAGGTCCTACAAATGCAACTGACATTGTATTACAAACAGCAGCAGGAGCTTTTCAACCATAGGGTCTAAAGTTCAGTGAAGCTGAAAGCAATATGGGGGGGTGGGGGGGGATTTTTTACCCAGTAAAGATCAGGAGTACAAAAGGATATGAAGGCATCATAGCTTACCCCTTGAACACTGACATGCTGTTCTACAGTTCCAAGGAGTGATTCCAGAATGTTCCTCTCACCTAAAAAGGGGCCAAGAGTAAAATCACTTATGTCTTCTAACTCTAACATCAAGACCTACATCGAGTAAAGAATCAATAGGAACTGTTAATGTACAGCATTTTGCCTCCACACATCCTCTAAAACAGTAAAATACCTTACAGAAGTTGGCACTGTACCTTTTATTCTGGCCTTTTCTTCATCTGTTAAATGTTCAGTCCTAGTTCGAATCACCACATTCACATTATTTACACTAAAAACCTTTGAAAAACAAACAAAAACACAACATGTTAACCTGTAGCTTCACATTACCTGTTACAGCTTCAGAAAGTCAGTCAAAAATGAAATGAGAAGGAGGTGGTCTGCTTAGTGATTTACTCAGCTTTGGTACCTCACCTTTGCTTCAAACCCATTAACAACCTCTGTTTTGTCAGACCTCCATCCCCAGATACCAGACTTTGACCTGTGTGGCACAGTCATAAGAGCATCACAGTAAACTGAATTTAACCATGTTAAACACCCCGATGGTTTTGTTTTTTCAGCCTGTATTTCCTGCTAGGCATACCTTTCGAAGGCAATGTCTTTGGTATCCAAAAAGGTGTTCACAATGGGCGAAGTCAGCCTTTTGGCAACCTCCTGTTGGTTTGGCTGCATTGAGTCGAGTGTAACGTCCTCCACTTCAATGTCGAAGCGTTCAGTATCCACCACCTCGTCATCATGGTTCACCTCCATGAGTTCTGTACTGCTGTCTGCAATGGACAGGGCATGAGAATTTTAAACATTTTCAAACATTTCAAAGTTATCATGACTGTCTACTAGCAAATGTTAAATGTAGCCTACTGTCCCACGTAGGGCTGGGTATCATCTAGGACATGGCGATTCGGTACGATTTTCGATACAGGGCTCACGATACGATTTTTGATATAGTGCAATTCAATTCGATTTCGATACATATTACATATTATAATTATTACTCAATGGCATTCACTCAACAAAACCAGACAAATATTATTTTTATGTTCAATTTATTGAACAGGAAAATAAAGTGCATTTTTTCAATGCTTTTTACTGAACATGTCACAGAAATGGTGCCCAGTCTCACTAAGTACCTGTAGTCAACTTATAAAAACTATTTGTGCAAAAGAATACAATATGGCTAATGTACATTTGTACCGAACAAAGTACATTTAGTACATTTTGGTTTAGAATCAATAGTGCATTTCTCTGTGCAGTAGCTACTGGGGGGGTGTATCGATATTAATAGCCAGAATATCGATATTATATCATTTTTAAAAATATCGATATATATATATATATCGCTGTATCGATTTTTTTTTTTAGCACAGCAGTAGTCCCATGCCTGATTTCAGACACCATACCTGAGATCTTACAGCCCTGAATGCATATTGGGTAATCACCCAGTCACTCTTGTGAGCAACTCTTGTTTCTACAAGTTGCCTGAACGGCATCAGACAAAAAAGAGCACTCACCATCTCCCCGAAATATGTAGCTCCGTCGGCCCCTGATCCAGGTCATGTTTTCGAACCCAAGCAGGGTGGCATCGACTCGCAGGCTGGCACCACTTTTCCATACCCTGCAGACGTCGCTGGGACACACCCTCGACACCAGCGGGACTGACGGAAGGATGGTAAGAGCGAGTTATGGTTGACATCCCTTTCCCACATGTTATAGATGGATTATTTTGTATTATAGTACATGTGTAAATCTGTAAGCCTAACTCACTCCAACTGGTGAACTCCCACTTCATCTCCAAGTAAAAATCCGGAGACTGGATATGTGGGGAAAAACAAGAGGAACCGTTAGGAAGAGTGCTACATTGCAACGGTAGCAACACAGCAGACAGACAGGGGTCGCATGCCCATATGAACCCTCAGAAGAGAGGAGACTGCAGCCACCCTTTAAACTAGATGAGAGGCTGCCAACATTTTTTTATTTTGTGGGAAAGTACTCACCAATGTATGATATCTATGGAACGAGGACTGACGGACAGCAAAAATAGAAAGTGTGTCAAAAAGACATGAAGGAGAAAGAGAGACTCATAGATCGAGAGGGCCTGTGGATTTATGTGTGTGTGAGAGAGGGTAGGAGAGAGAGAGAGAGAGAAAGACAAAGAGAGAGAGAGAGGGAGAGAGAGAAAGATAAAAGAGAGAGAAAGAGAAAAACAAAGAGAGAGAAAGAGAAAGAGAAAGAGAGAACGATAAAAAACAGATAAAGAGAAAGAGAGAGAGAGAGACAGTGAGAGAGACAGCGAGAGAGAGAGGGAGAAAAAGAGAGAGAAAGAGAAAGACAGAAAGAGAGAGAAACAGAAAGGCAGAAAGAGAGAAAGAGAGAGGGGGAAGAGAAAGAGAAAGAGAGAGGGGATAAATACCTCTCGTATCTTTGCCAGCAGCTCGGGCACTCCTCCAAGGGCCGTGGAGGCTTTGTGGTAGTCTCGTCTCTGCAGCACCAACTGCACCATCTCTGGATCTCCTGTGCTGACTGCCTCCTGCAGCACTGTACACGTACACGCGCACACACACACACACACACACGACAGATTTACAACACACTATTTACTGTATTCACTTTTGTCTCTCTGGCCAGTCATCTCTGTCACCACCAACGCTACAGAGGAGAACTACAAGAGAGCAGCGAAAGCTTACTGAACAGGACATTTTGAAACGTTTGTGATAAATAGTTGGGAGGGGAGTGTGTGTGTGTGTGTCACCATTCATGCAAGCCTAATAAGGCAACATCACAGGGAGAAAACCAACACTATTGTGACACGACCAAATTATTGTGTGAATGCTATTTTAGACAACCAACGAAGAGTCGTTAAATAAACAAGAACCATGAATGAACCAGACCCACCTGTCCAATTCTTAGCATTCTCTTTGGTGACATCCGCTCCGTGCCTTAGGAGAACTCTGACAGATTCCAAATGACCAAGCGACACTGCTAGATGCAGGGCTGTGCGTCCTCTTGGGTCCACTTCTTCTATGTTATTCTGTCATACGAAAATATTGAAGGTAAATAAATGAGGATGAGCCCAATTGGAAATCCCACAACAACGACGTGAAGAACCAAATGATGCCCAAGCTAAAATGACCTCAAGGGGAGCTTTGGGAAAGGGCTCATATGAGTCTAACATCCACGAAACTCTACAATTATCACTAGCTGTTGCGTTTTGTGTCCCGTATTTTTGGCTATGACCAGGTTGAACGCATCATCAGTGAAGTAAACCTAGCCGTAACCTGTTATGCTAGCACGCTAACCATTCACAGTTCTAGATTCAGTACAACGAGAAAGCGCAAGCCAACTCATTGTAATTGACAACTTGATTGGCTGAGGGAAAAACTGACCATAAAACAAATCTGGGAATGTAGTTAATGACAGCAATCAAAAGCAGCTACCTTGCTAGTTATCGTTCAGCTAAACCAGTTAGCTCAAGTTAGCCAATGCGTGGGAGACTTCTGTCAAAGAAATAATATAACGCAATTGATTATTTCCTACGGGGGACAACTGATAACATACCGTGTTTAACGCCTTCTCCAGATTCCTATAGTCATTCTCCCAAACGAAGGAGTGCAATGGAAACCTCGTCCTGAAATCGTTGGTATCGGCGGGTAACATTTTCCTTGATAAACTTCTAGCTTATGTTCCAAAGAGCTAGCATAAGCTAGCTATGGGTCGCCATGAAAAATATGTCAAACATTGACCCCTAAATGCATCAGTGCAGATTTCTATGAAAATATGTATCGGTTTATGCCTGTCACACAAGTATGGAAACCAACGTCCAGGCAAATTGCAAAATGGGGTGCGCTAACTTTCCAAAATAAAACTTTTGAAAAACAAGGAAGTGAATGGCTCAAACTATTGTGAAGAAGGGGGTGCTGTGATTGTATTGTAGAGTTTGTTCATGACATAACTTTATAATTATTGTGATAGATATGGTGCGGCGAATAGAATATAGAGCATTTCCCATAATTAAGTTTAGAAGTAGTAGTCTTTTTTCGTTAGATGTAGCTGCTAGATGCTGAGACGCCACTACTGGTCGCGACCATTTTCAAAGTTTTAAGCGTACCGTGGGCGTGTTGAGGTTGTCATGCGTACGGCATAGCCGGTGGCTTCAACGTTACCCGAGTAGTGATATTTGTGGTTTGTAGATGAACGGGTCAACCAAGATACACAGTGCGGCTGTCTTTGACGGATAACGGAATTTAACTTTACACGTATTTACCCTTTTTACAGAGTGCTCTATTCAAGTATGCGACCTGACATGCCGTTTTATGTTTTATTGGCTCATATAAACGGACACTGATATTCTGTAATTTTAATCGAATGATTAATGCCTCCTACATGCTCGTAACCTCTAACCCCAGCTTGCTGGCTCCCTTGCTGTTCCCATCCTGCACTGCAGCCTGCTGTCAGCAAGCTATCTAGATTGCTGGTTGCTGATTTGCTCAGTCTCTCCTGAGCTAGTCTTGTGGGTCAGCGGGCTCCATCAGTCTGATACATGAGCAACTTGAAAGGGGAAGAGGAATACATTACCAGTTTTCTCGTATACACGGATGATATGGACATATGACTTTAAAAACACCTAAACTTCAGACCTTTGGAATTTATTGGTGCTAGTTTGCTAGCTAGCATTTAACGCGAGAAGGATGTCGAAGCGACTACGAAACAGTGAAGTCTGTGCCGATTGCAGTGTTTCTGGTAAGGGTAAAATTTCCAGCATGTCTACAGCATGTCTACATTGTGAAAGTATTATATTTCACCATAGTCATGCAAGTAAGGAATTGATGCAACTGACTAGCTAAAACCGTATACCTTTAGTTGAGATAACGTTAGAATGGCTAACTGGAGGCAGCTAATCAGGGGTTTCCATTTAGCTCCAGCTATTGTAAATTCTGATGACACAAGGGTGAATTACCTTGCACATACATAATTGACTGCATTTATACGTTCAAGACGTTTGGTTCATGGTTCATGCCGTTGAACCTAAGAGGAAACACGATACGGACGATGGAACCATCAAAGTTGCCTGTGGTCACGTTTATTTGAATATGATACAGTCTGGCTATGTACTGAAACTAGCCAGACACGGGTAGGACAGAGCGCTTTAACTTGTCAACCCGAATAGCTGTTTTATGAATCCCAGTAAAGATGCCCTGTGTTGTTTGCGGTTTGAACAATAATTCTGCTTGTTCACATGAGCGTCTCTAATGTCATGTAAGACTGTTACCGTGAGAGTGTTGGTAATGTTGAGCATTCAGAGCGCTGCCCAGTTTGTGTCAGTCAAGCATATGCCTTTGTCCGCGCTACTACAGCTGAGAAATAATTACATTTAGCGGTACTCCTGGCTGTCATAGCTCTGTTTTATTGGGTTCCTGTGGCATGTGTACCTGTGTTATACCCTAGGGGTTTCTTTGCGTTTTGAACGGGCGGTATGTATTTATTTTCTGCATGATAAGGTGAATGATGGTGGTAATTCGACATGGACAGTTGAAACAGCCGAGCCGAGACCACTTTGGCTGTGAGAGGGAACAGGTTTTTTGTGATGCTGTTTTGGCGTCAGTCCCCTTCTCCTGCTGTCAAGGGAGCCCCTCGATCAGTCACGCCCTAGACACCAGCTGGCCCAGGCTGCCCTTGGAAGACAGTTGTTGTTGCGCTGGATGGCAATATTTTTAGTTTTTTTGGCCTCCGGGTTTTATTTTGGTCTTGTCGCAGCACTTGCTCGGGGGCAAGAGAGGCTGTCAGCAGCCTTTGACTCCGAGTCAGTAGAGGCAGCGACCCACACCAGGTGCTCAGCTGTGGCCCTGGGCCTGCGCAGCTGTTCTCCCCCCAAATATTATCTCTCTGCCCCAGACTGCCTCTATGTAAAACATAAACCATTTGAACTCCTGTGCATTGTTTTATACGTTTATATGTGACATCATTATGTGATTACAGGCTGTGTTCCTTGTCCATATGTAAGGCACCTTCGTATACCTTAGCACGATTGGCTTCATGTGGCTTTTACATTCAATTTTTTTGGCTTGATGGGACTTATCATACGATTGTGCTTAAGTATAGTTTTTTTCTCTTCTGATTAACCAGTCTTTGTAGTGAGGAAGTGAAAGTTGCACATTGCACATAATCAGCGGTCAGATATTAAAGTAAGCTAGAGGTTGGCCTGTTTTTTAATCTGTGGGGCAAAGGAAGTAAGATGCATCAGATTTGCAGAACATTAAAATAATCAAAAAAACATGTAACCAGCACACCCAAATACTAAACTTTATCCTGCCCAAGGTCAAGCCAATGACATCAGACATTAAAAATGTCATTTTGAAAGGAAGTGAAGCCTAATGCACACGCACACACATACACACACAGTATGCTTTTGGCCTTAGGGGAACTTGCCGAGGAAGAGATGGTTACTAGATAAGGAGCATCAGCATACAGTTATTAATTGTAAGGGACGTTTTGAGCCGCCTTATGAAGATGAACAGGTTGGCAGTCATTAGTACAGGCCTAAGCAGTCTGCCTACCTAAGCCACTAACAGAAGAGTAAGTGGGGGGTCTGAGGAGGATACATCTAGGCTACTGATCACTAATGTGATTAGGACCCACCTGCTCCTGTTGTGTATCGTACAGCTTCAACCTTCCTGCATCCCCTCTCCTATCCTCAGCTCTCTGGAAGATCCAGATTAAGGAATTGCTTTACATGGAAGAAGTGTTTTATTCTTCTTCTTTCAGAATCAGAATCAGAATCAGCTTTATTGGCCAAGTATACTTACATATACTGTACAAGGAATTTGACTCCGGCAGATGTTAGCTCTCTATACACATAACACAGAACGTAATACAATACAATAAATACAATAGACTAAACAAGTATGTGTACTTGTATTGCACAGTAGGGACAACAATATACAATATACATACAGGCACCCAATATGGGCAATAATGTACAAGTAGGCACATGGTGTCACAGTGGGTTAAAGAACCGGTATGACAATATACCAATAAGGCGAATAAGGGGGGGGGGGGCAAAAAGAATCTTGAGTTGCTGGGCAGGGGACACCTAGGCAAGTCTTTGCTTGTGTCATGCGCAAGAGAAGCGCTGGGGGGGAATGTTATAACATAACATTCTTTTATTTTGTTGTTGTTTTTCCTCTTGACCGTACTTGTGCACAAAATCCCTATGCACACGTTTATTCTGACCACCCTTTCACACCTAAATGCTCTCTTTCTCTCTCTCTCTCTCTCTCTCTCTCTCTTCTCTCTCTTCTCTCTCTCTCTCTCTCACACACACACACACACACACACACACTGCTGCTATCCACGCACGTCTGCTCTCTGTTCTGCTCGCCTGCTCTCTTTGAAGCTCGGCAGCTCTCCTCCTAGATGTGTGCCTTCACACCTTGCCTGCGTGTAATTACCTTCCTCAGTGTCACTGTGGCTCACCTCTCTTAAAAAACACTGACATTTTGTCCTGAGTTTGCAGTGTTTCAGGTGACTCGCCCCTGTCATTACCTCACTATGACCTACAGTTTAACCAGCACCTGCTGCTGTGGTGTGATGTTTTTTTTCTTTTGTGTTAATGACAAAGCTACCTACCTCACTACTTTGCTCAGCTAGAAGGTGCAAAAAAACCGAGTCTAGCCGCAGAAGGAAGTAGAGAGCATGTACATCCTCTTTTCAGTTTGTATGCGAAGATGGAGCTGAAGTGAAATGTTGAGCAATGGTGAGTCTGCACCATTTTCCAACGTCGTAGGCAGATTGTGTTGTCACAGGGGTTTTTTTTTTGGCAGCACTTATGGCAAGGTCCACAGTGTGCGTAAATTAGAAACCCACTTCATGCTAAAAAATAGTGATGAGCATAAGTGAAACTTCACATAATACAGATTTAACAGGTAGATGTGCGACTAAGGTCATTTCACTGTTTGCCTAAAGCATGCTGGGAAGGCACCCCTCTCTCCAGAGAACAGAATCTACCGTTATCTACACTTCCTGTCATTTGAAGTTATTTCACTAAAGTTTTGTTTAGAGGGAAATATAAGCATGGAGTTTATGGTGGAGTCTTTTGACAGCATAGCCACTCACAACACCTGGCCAAGTTACATGGTTAAAGGAGAAATTTGGTGTAAAATGAAAATTGGCACGTTAAAACATCATACAGAGTTGGTATGTTGGGAGTTTCTGCTGTTTTAATGGTTTAATAATAGCGTAATCTTCATGCTTTGTCTAAGGGCACCTACCACTTCCATTGTTAGCCTTCTGGGACAAACGGTAAAAAATAGTTAAGTTCTGAATGCAACAGGCTAACTCAATTTTGCTCCTCAGCAATTTTCATTTTACACCAAATTTCTCCTTTAAGCTATGCACAAGTGTTAATATAGGGCTAATGTCATGTTAATATCATCAAACTAGGAGGCCAAGATAAAGACCTTTAAGACACTTTTCTTTTCATCATCGTAGAGAACTTAGGCCTACATAGGCTAGTTTCAATTTTTTTTTCATGTTAATTTAACATATCAGTTGCAGCTAGGATTAGCGTTTAGCTAATTGCGAAGTCTTAGGCTAATCAAAGATTCTAGGTTCTTACAATACTCTCTGGGTTATTCATACAGCTTGCAACTCCATCCTAATGGTTATTCGAGTCACATCTGTGGTTTTTACATTAATATGAATCCTCTTTATGTGACATGATGGAGCCGGCCTATCAGGAGTTCTGGGCTTCTCATGGACGAGACATGCTTACCAATCAGAAGAGAGCTCTGTCATCTCAATGTGGGGGAAAACAGATTAGATTAGAACCACTCTTATCTCTACCTCTAAACTGCACCTCACCTCACCCCCTTCTATATTTATCTTGTCTTGCACTAATACTTATTTATTTTTATTTTTTTTACATTGTAAAAATGCTACATACATGTCTGCACTGAAGTGAGTTGCTTTCACTGACTGCGTTTACATGCACTTAAGTATCCTGAATAGGAGGCTTATTGCGGTTTTGGTTAAATTCGGTATAAGGTGTTGGTGAACGCAGAGTAATTGGGTTATTAATATCCCGGTTTACATGCAAAACAATAGCATCCTGATTTCTTTCTCTGTATATGCATGTAACCTGGTTACCAACAACAACGTTCTAACACGTGCCTGTGTTTACAAATGAGCATTTACTAGCATTAGTCTTACACCTTAGTGAAAATGCTGCCACTTTGGGCTATAGCGGCTTCAGTAGTAATACGATCTGTCACTGAGATGCAGATGTGGGGGGTTTCCATTTGATATGCAAACCTTCTTGAATAAGTCTGCTTTCTTGTGTTTCCGTCCATCTAGGAAGCTAATTATATTAAGATCTGCCATAAGAGATAAACGCTATTTCGTCTCTACATCACTCCAAAAGTGTGTTGATGACTTAGCTGCCATAATGTTGCCACTTTTGTCAGGGGTGTAACACTTGGTGTAAAGCTTCCCGCCTGTCACGCGCGTGTGTGGGCAGACAACGCTGTCAGAACTTTCAGTATTCGGGATAAGGTGTTTACATGCCACAGTATCCGGGATTTCTTTCAGACTACTTGACCTAGCATATCCCCATTTCTCAGAAACCGGGATAAGGCCTTATTCGGGATACTGAATTCTGGAAAAGGTGTTTACATATGTAAACGCAAAGCCAGGATACTTAATATCCCGATCCTATTTGCAAGTGCAATCTCATTGTCCATGTGTAGTGTAAATTGCACCTGTGAAAGGCATTCTATTCTATTCTATTCTATTCTATTCTATTCTATTCTATTCTATTCTATTCTATTCTATTCTATTCTGTAATGCTATAGTGTACGATCAGAAGGTTTGGTAATGCCTTTGGCAACCTTAGGTGGGGAAGAGCCATCTCAGGCTCTGGATGAAGGATGTCGTGTGTTCTATTAGTTTTCCCCGACTAACTTATTCTGCCTGCTTGCCAGAGTGAGACTAATGGGTTCAGTAAGAGCTGTGTTCTTTAGCAATCGTGTAGAAAGAGAGAAAAAGAGGACAGAGAGAGGGGGGGGGGGTACAGAGAGAGAGAGGGAGATGTTAAATTTGATTTTCAGGGCTATTGAGGGAGATGAGGCACTGCTTCCACGCCTTGTCTGTCTGTGTCACGGCCAGACAGTGGTTGTATCCCAGCGCTGCGGAGACAGTTCTTTAAGGATGCGTTCGGGAGGTAGCCTATCGATCGATGGTGTGAAGGCTGGCATTGATAACACTGCTGTGTGTGTGGGCCATCTGCCCATCACCAGAGGCTGTAGTGGGTGTCGATTTGTAAGAGGTAGTGTTGATGGTGAGACTGAGTTATCCATACTGATCTGTTTGTTTGTTTGTTTGTTTACCAATAGACCCCCGCTGGGCTTCGGTAAACAGAGGGGTGTTAATATGTGACGAATGCTGCAGTGTTCACCGGAGCCTGGGCAGGCACAGCTCACAGGTCCGACACCTGACACACACGCCCTGGCCTCCTACTCAGTTACAGGTGAGACACACACACACACACACACACACACACACACACACACACACACACACACACACACACACACACACACACACACACACACACACACACACACACATTCACCTGCCCGCAGGGTTATAGAATTGAGCTCATTCACAGGTGAGCTGTAAATGTGTAATTACACACATGCAGTCACACACTATTCATACAGTCATTCTCCCATACACACACACACACACTCACAAACACACACACACACACACACAAGCGCACATACGCACACAAATGCAAGCACAGGCATATATGCCATTACCTACAGCTAATTACAGTTTGTTCACAATCACATCAGCATAACTCCGTCTCTGTCACTTTTTTTGGTATATGTGGTGTTCCTGCACTCTCAACTCGGCCAGGGCTCACCTGTAAAAGACATTTTTCATTTCAACTTGACTTCTTCCCTGGTGACTAAAGGTTTAATAATCACATGCAACTCCGGTCCCCCTGCCTTACTCCACTCCCTTCTCTGTGTGAGCGTCCTGTCTCGCAAGGCCAGGCCTTGTTTCGCCTTCCTCTGTTCGCCGAAAGCCCCAGCGAGCTCATATGGCTGGCATGTGCTACGGCACTCAACACTTACAACATTGTCTTACGAATCTTGAGATGTAGCCGCTTTCTATTGCAAACTTTTTTAACAGCCTTTTCATACAGCGCTGTGCTGCATGACATTATTTTGAGCAAGTCTTTGCATTTATGGCCTATCAGGCATCCATTTCCTTAATAAGCTCCATGTAAGATAACCCCCCCCCACCCAGGTCAGACACCAAGGGTGCAAATGTGGCTTAGAAATTGAATTTTAATTCCAGTTCACCCTCCTAGTAGAAAGAGCAAATGCTGGCTCCCTGCAGACGTGACCTGTGGATGGGGAGCCCCAATAGAGACTTGCTGCAGCCGAGAACCCCTAGGCGGTGTTCACTGGGCCAGTGCGCCTGGGCCTTAGAGGACAAGCTCTGTGTGAATCAGGTCACTGGGAGCTGCTGTTAGGCAAAAGAACAAGAACATTTCATGCAACGTAGACCGGTTAATGAGCTGGTGGCTAACACTAACTGAAAAGGGCATAGAAACTTACTTTCAGTTTCATTTCCCTATGCCCCATTCGGTTAGCTAGCAGTTTGTTATTTAGTGTATGACGCATTACATTTTCTCAAGCAACATGAACAACAGCAGCTATAGATTGATTCACCCCGGACTTCAACTTTGAGACAGATTCAGTAGTCAGCAGTGGGGACCACTGGAAGAACGTGTTTGTAGTTAGCCACAGTGTTTACAGTGATACAGCTAACAGTCATGTCTTTGTGAACTGCCAGGTCCAGAACTTCTGTGAACTTGATTTTTTTTGTAACTTTTTTCGTTTACTTTTACAAGTGCTTACAAGGTCAGTCACAGTGTTTGTGTTAACCTTATGTGCACAGATTTGTTTATTTTTTAATATCAACTCTTGTCATGTGATGTTGTAGAGGCTGTGATGTCCTCACAGACTGCCTTGTGTGCTTTCAGATGGTGCAGACGCTGTACAACAACGGGGCCAACTCCATCTGGGAGCACAGCCTGCTGGACCCCGCCTCCATCCTGAGCGGCAAGAGGAAGGCCAACCCGCAGGACAAAGTCCAGTAAGTCTTCATCCAGGGCTGCGGGTCCGTCCTCAAGCACCATTACATTATAATACATTGCAGTGTATTGCATTTAGCAGATGCTCTCATCCAGAGCGACATACAGTGAAATAGGTACAGTCTTCATCCAGGGCTGTGGGTCCATACATTGCAGTGTATTGCATTTAGCTGATGCTCTCCACCAGAGCGACGTACAGTAAAATAGGTATAGTCTTCATCCAGGGCTGTCGTTCTGTCCTCAAGGACCCTTACGTTACATTGCATTGCATTGCATTTAGCTGATGCTCTTATTCAGAGCAACATACAGTGACTTAGGTATGGTGACAGTCCCCCTAGAGCAGGGGTTCCCAAACTTTTCAGACCGCGACCCCCAGTTTTAAGCTGCTGACGACCCGCGACCCCCGCAACCATTCTCTGTCACGCGCGCGCATTCTCGCTCTCTATCGCTCTGCTTCTCTCCCTCCCTCTCTCATAATGTTTCTGTGTTACACATACAAGGCAATAGAGCAAAAACAAAACTGAACACAATCTCTGAACTAGTGTATTTTATTACCAAAACAGTGAAAACAAATAGGCAACATCCCATAATAATGTATATAAAATGCTGAGCATATACAGACATATTACAAATATTACGAACAAAATCCAAATCGTCACTATTGTTGCTAGTTTCATTAAAGTTTCCCCAATCGTTTGCAACATTTTTGTCTGCGCAATTAAATATGCCACCTCATATGAAGCCTTCTGCACCTTTGCAGAGATAGTTGTTTGCTTAGTGAGGGCTTTCTTCTGCCCCTGTAACAGTCTTTTCTGCGAAAAAAGTCACTGGGTATCTGTGAAGCTGGGATGTTTGGTCTTCATATGCCTACATAATTTCGCCGATTTAGACTCTCGTGTGCGAGGACTTCAAAGCACACAACGCACGGAGGGTGTTGTACCTGATTTATAATAATACACGTGAAAACCCGAAGCAGGGACACAGATTTAAACAGTAGGTGAGGAGGAGGGTCTGCTCGCCAGAGGAGGGTCTGCTCTGCTGATAGCTATGCTAATCGGGCAGGGCAGGGCAATAGAACGACAACAGGTAACACATTTGATGCCCGCTAATGGGAGGGTGATGGTCCTCTGGTTAGCAAACAGGCAAAAGCATTATTTTTGGAAATCATCTCGCGACCCTTCTCCACTGCCCCGCAACCCCCCGTAGGGTCGCGACCCCTACTTTGGGAACCACTGCCCTAGAGCAATGTGGGGTTGGATGCCTTGCTCCTACTGGTACAGGATTCAAACCTGCAACCCTGTGGTCCCAAGACCAGCTCCCTAACACAGGGGTCTCCTACCTTCCTGGGACCGAGGGCTACCCAAAGGATAAGAATCTCTACTGAGGGCTACTCGTTCAAAATAATCTACTAAATCAGTCTTAACATCCTTTTCAAATAACACCATGTATGATTGTTTGCTTTTAATTAAGGATATTTAAACATTAAAACATGAAAACCCACAAAAGTATGATGATTAGAGTGCTGCGGAAGTCACTTGCTTTTTTTAAACATCCCTCGCAGACACCTCACAATCTTCTGGTGGGCTATCTGGTACCCGCAAACTCTGCCCTAACCATTAGGCCACAGCTGCCCCAGCTGGACTAGACATTAAGCTTACAGCCCTCTCAAATACATACAGACTGTTTCAAGACTTCAATTATCAGCATCATCGCTGTTCCCACAGGGTTTCTGTCCTAACATTTCCATCCCGATGTGGAACATTGCAGAAGTACTTTGGGAACGACGTTTAATGTTCCGATTGTTTTTACCGTTGAAAGTGTGTGGTCACGTAGGTAGTGGTGTCATCAAAAGCCAAATGCACTATGGCATGTAGGTTTGTCAGGAGTTCATTGTGAAGTGTAGCCTGTGGCAGTGGTCGACACACTGAACCTTGAGAGCCATTAAAAAGTGAAGGTCTTTCAAAGTAACTGGTCCGTGACCAGCGATGAGAGAAAAAATTGGGCAATGAATCGGAATGTTTATCATCTTATGGAAGGAAGACATGTTTTTGATGCTTTGAAGCATTGCCAAGATGCAGGGTGAGATATGTACTTAGCATATGAGCATGGAGATTGGTGGGTGTGTGGGTAGGTAGGCTGAGTGGAGGACCAGTAGGCACAAGCCCTTGAATGTATCAAACAAAAAGCAAAAACTAGATGGGAAAATACTGATCTAAGGGAAAAAACCAAGGGTTTGGAGACACATCGGACTCAGTCGGGCTGAAGGATAAATGTTGTGTGTTTAGACCCAATTTTTCAGTGCAATCATCCGTGTTGTGATCTGTTTCCCCCAAAGCCCAAACAAGGCGGAGTTCATCAAGGCTAAATATCAGATGCTGGCGTTCGTCCATCGGATGCCCTGCCGAGACGAGGACAGCTGCACAGCCAAGGACCTGAGCAAGGTGACGGACCATAGCCTAGACTGGCGGTGGCTGAAGCGCATTTTTAGCATTTAGTCAAGATTTTGCATTGGGTCTTTTGTATTGTTCTCAAAACCCATGTGGGTGCAACAGACAAAGATCGATCCTGTTTTTTATTTATTTATTTGTTTTTTGTTTGTTTTTGTCCCTAGCAACTGCACTCGAGTGTGCGTACTGGTAACCTGGAGACCTGCCTGCGGTTGCTGTCACTGGGAGCGCAGGCCAACTTCTTCCACCCGGTAAAAACCCCCTTCCTTTCCATCCAAGCTAAAAGCCCAGGCCACTTTTCCTCTGATCCAGGCCCAGGGAGCTTTCCCCCTTAACCAAGCCCAGGATGACAACACAGTCTTTGCCCTGTATGCATTCATCAGTGGTGCATCACTGCTGCTAAAGTGATGAGCACTGCTACTGATCAGTAAAATCACAATCGAAATAATGCCTTTATTTTTTAATTTATAAACTATGCAAGCATTACACCCAAAGGCTCAATCTCTCCCTTTTTTAACTCAGAAGTCGCCAGAAGTCACCATTTAAGGGGTTATTTTCAAGTTTGCCCCCACACCCCTCGGGGAGCAGCCCCACTGCTCCAACACAATCCTAGGCAAAACACTGACAGGACTGGGGCCTGAATGGATGTTTTCCAGCCACAGGGTTGAGTAAGAAGCTCTCTAATGCAGTCTGATTCCTAGCAAAATGGAAAACACCTGCTATCCTGTTCAGCTGATCTGTAGAGATTCTGCGGTGCGTTGCAGTAGATGTTTTTCTGAGGAAGCTGCTGTGTCTGTATGATCAGATATTGATTCGGCTGCGGCAGCCGAACGCCCGCTGTGTGTGTTATGAATGTTGTATCTGCGTCTGTGCCCAACAGGAGAAGGGCAACACGCCCCTGCATGTGGCGCCCAAGGCTGGACAGGTGTCTCAGGCCGAGGTGTGTGTGTGTGTGTGTGTGTGTGTGTGTGTGTGTGTGTGTGTGTGTGTGTATGTGTGCGTGTGTGTCATGAATGTTGCATCTGCGTCTGTGCCCGACAGGAGAAGGGCAACACGCCCCTGCATGTGGCGGCCAAGGCTGGACAGGTGTCTCAGGCGGAGCTGCTCACCGTGTACGGGGCGGACCCGGGCGCTCCCGACTCCAATGGCCACACCCCCATAGACTATGCAAGGTACTGTACGGGCAGCAGACCTGACCCTGACCACACAGCAATTACTACTTCCATTAACTAACATGAAGACTCTGTACGGCCCAATTATATACATATTAAAATGCCTGTTACATGTTGCATAGTTCCCGAAGTTTTCTGGTATCTAAACGCAGTTGTTCTGTCAATTCTTGTGTTGTATGTCCTGCGGTTAACACCCTCACAGTGTAGAAGGAACATAAAGAAGCTGGAGGCTGACCGGAGTCTTTTGAAAAAACATTGTGTTGTGATGATGCACAGCAATGTTGATTTCATCAAATTTACAGTGCAAAAACAAACACAATAGCTCATCAAATTTACAGTGCAGAAAAACCCACAGTAGCTCAGTCAACGCTGACAGCAGTAAAGGACATCATTGCTGACACTGGTAAAGGACATCATTGCTGACACTGGTAAAGGACATCATTGCTGACACTGGTAAAGGACATCATTGCTGACACTGGTAAAGGACACCTTTGCCTCTTTCTGTTCCCCTCCAGGCAAGCTGGCCATCATGAGCTAGCTGAGCGCCTGGTGGAGATTCAGTACGAGCTCACAGACAGGCTGGCCTTCTACCTATGTGGCAGGAAGCCAGGTGAGTCACAGGCCAGCCCGCTCCGTCACCCAGGGGGATGCCGATGTGAAAGTGATGAGTGATACCCCATTACTGCGGCATGTTGTGACACGGCAGTTTGATGCCACAGCAATTCCCTTGTGTTACTCGTATTATATCAAACTGTTGTGCAAGAAACTAGTGTGGCGTCCTATGCAATGAAGACAGGTTTACTATAAAGTGTCAGTGTGACTGTTAAAATAGTTTCCCATTTAAAATGTTTGGAAAATCCACAGTCTTAACCTTATTCTGACATATCTGCTACAGTACATTTCTGCATTTGCGCCTTTATTTTTTTCCTACGAGTGTTCAATAGTCTGCCCATAATGTTATTTGTCATGTGCCTGTATGGTTTGCATACTGGCTTGTTTTCTGCTAAATACTATGTAAATAGTAAGGGTTTAATAAATATATTTCAAAGTATATTTAAGTATATATATTACTGCTACATTATACTGTATATGTATAATTTACCTGGAAAGCAACTCTTGAGCAGTCTGTTTTGAGGCTATCAATGTAGAGGGAATCAGTGTGGAGTAAACCTATCGCCTCACCCCTCCCATTCCCTTAGATCACAGGAGTGGTGAAAACTTCATAATACCTCAGCTGGCTGACAGGTAAGGCTTTTTATTAATCAAACGCATGACACCATCTGTGTGGTGTGTGTGTGTGTGTGTGCGTGTGCATGCAGGGTTTGCCTAGAAGCAGGTGGCCCTGAAATATTTGCAAAAAAATGGAGAGAGAAAAGCAGTTTCCTGCAGAGATGGTTCCTGTTAGTGCATGCTTTTAGACCTAAGGCCATCTGCCCCTCTCTCTCTCTCTCTCTCTCTCTCTCTCTCTCTCTCTCTCTCTCTCTCTCCGTGTCTCTCTGTCTGTCTCTGTCTGTCTGTCTCTCCCTCCCTCTCTCTCTCTCTCTCTCTCTCTCTCTCTCTCTCTCTCTCTCTCTCTCTCTCTCTCTCCGTGTCTCTCTGTCTGTCTCTGTCTGCCTGTCTGTCTCTCTCTCTCTCTCTCTCCCTCTCTCTCTCTGTCTGTCTGTCTGTCTCTCTCTCTCTCCCCCCCCCCCCCCCCTCTCCTCTCTCTCTCTCTCTCTCTCTCTCTCTCTCTCTCTCTCTCTCTCTCTCTCTCTCTCTCTCTGTCTGTCTGTCTGCCCTGTGCTGGGCCACTAGTCCGTGGCACCTGTTGTAACTGTCGTAACCGTTGTGCTGTGCTAAGAATAACTGTTGTGTTATGCTAAGAGTACACTTTTCACTGCAACTGCGGCCGGTTCAGAATAACTCTGAACTCAGATATGATTTGGGAAACTGATATGCTTGTGTCTTTCCATTCACTGCTTGCACACGCTGCTGGGGGTGGAAAGGAACATGTAAGTTAACACAAGGCTACACTGGAGCCTACACAACGAACATTGCCACACAAGAATAGAAAATAAAATATTATTTTTTGTGTTTATTTCTTTTCTCTTAACAGTAGTGCGGATTTGACGGAGTTGGCAAAAGCAGCAAAGAAGAAGCTGCAGTCGGTAAGAGCTGAGAACAGAAAGAGTCGTTGCTTTAAGAGCTGAGAACAGAATGAGTTCTTGCTTTAATGGCAGCGCGTCACATATCTCTGTGTTGACAACGGTCTCCTGTAATGAGAGTGTTGGTGGTAACAGCCCTGCTGAAATGTGTGCGTGTGTGTGTGTCTGTGTGTGTGTGTCTGTGTGTGTGTCTGTGTGTGTGTGGATGACCACAGCTCAGTAATCATCTGTTTGAAGAGCTGGCGATGGACGTGTATGACGAGGTGGACAGGCGTGAAACAGATGCTGGTGAGCAGCTCCTACCCACGTCAGCACTCGGAACCCCTACTGCTGCATCTGCTTTGGGTTGCGGCCCACACTGGTGCATCTGGTTTGGGTTGCGGCCCACACTGGTGCATCTGCTTTGGGTTGCGGCCCACACTGGTGCATCTGGTTTGGGTTGCTCTGCAGTGCAGAGAGGCTTAGTGGCCACACACACACTCATCACACAGGCTTCAACTGCAGTACAGTTCTGTCACACACTATCGTGCCTTCATGGATGAGCCAGAAAGCAAAAGCTTTTTCTCTTCTAGCTGTTATATGTCAAGCAGGGTAATTCATTTATATCAATTAATTTATGTTTTAGATGTTTTATGTATTAGATTTTTTTTTTTGCTTTGATGGATGATGTCAGTGAAATCATTGGCAAACATATAGACAACGTTTTCATTAGCACGACTGTTTTCTGAATTTGTGTGTCTGTGTCTGTGTGTGCGTGTGCGTGTGTGTGTCTTGCAGTTTGGCTTGCGACCCAGAACCACAGCACCTTGGTAACGGAGACAACAGTTGTGCCTTTCCTTCCTGTCAACCCAGAATACTCGTCGACGCGAAACCAGGCATGCCTATTTAAAACACGGCTCCCCTGTCTTTAACACCCCGCAAGAAGCACAGATCTTCTTCACGACTCTTAGTTCTGTGCGCCAGGCCTTCACACCAGCTTACCTACCACCTAAAGGTTTTCACACTGAGCAGCGGCTAACAACTGTTGCGCAGATGGCGAGATCTTTAGTGTTAGATCACAAAAAAATACCCCAAAACTCCCCTAACAACACATCACTTGGCCTGCTGTACAGCCACTGTATGGCATGAGTCTGTAGTCTCAAACGATGCTGCACTGATAAGGGCTGCAAATTCAGTGTGTGAACTGCTGTAAAATTAGTTTGTTGATTTCCTTTATTTTTGCTTTTCTAAATGCAGGGACGGCAGAAACTGGCCCGCTTCAACGCACACGAGTTTGCCACTCTCGTCATCGACATCCTGAGCGACGCCAAACGCAGGCAACTCGGCAACTTGGTCACAAGTCCAAGAGGTACGCACAGATAGCAGATACACTATACATCTACAGAAGCCCAAGAGATATGTACAGTACAGACAATAGATACACTATACATCTACACAAGCCCAAAAGATACGCACAGATAGCAGATACACTATACACTACACAAGCCCAAGAGGTACATACGCACAGTACACACACTATACATCTACAGAAACTATGTCAATAACGCAGCAGGAAGAATCATACGATACATTCCCACCACCCACACATCCTCCCACACTATGTCCTCTCGGTTAAAGCAACACCAAGTAGTTCAGGTTAAGTTTTTGCAACCTTAAAATAATGTTTCCAAAATCGTTTCAGAGGTTCATCAACTAGTAACAGGTTGATTGGCACTTCTGAATTCGCTTTGCGTCCCTCCATGGGCTACAACCGCGCTATGCTAATTTGTAGAAGCAGATCACTGATCTGTAGTTGAAATGAGACACAAGAAAGACAATTCCGCTTCCAACCTGTAGGGCAACCGAAGATGAAAAGTGCTTCAATGTTGCTTTAACGGCACAAACATGAAGGTTGCACTGAACAGACAATGATTCTGAAAGAAGTGAAAGAATAGTTTTAATTAAAATCTAAATTCTCTAGCGTGGTAACCGGGCCGTAAGCAGGATAATTGTGGCCAAATATCGCACTGTAACGGTCTGTCTGTTGGTCTGCTCTTGCAGTCGATAACATCGAGCTCATCCTGAAGAGCGTGGGCAGCTGTCCGGCGGACGACCGGCACGATAACGACCAGCCGGACTACGACAGCGTGGCCTCGGACGAGGACGGCGATCTGGAGCCGCCCTCAGGGAAGACGGACCGGGCTAAGGTGAACTTTGACCCTGCTCATGGGCGAGGTTTCTCATTGGCAGATACTGTATAAAGAGCCTTGATGCTTATCGGCAAAAGAAGGAAACCGCACAGAAGAGCCACAGCCAGCATTCTCTTTTTGTAACAAATGTCTTTAGAAAGTTTGGGAAATTCACTTGACCCTTTCATTTCCTTTGTGTGGAAGCAAACCCCTTTTCTTGTATGTTGACTCGTTAGATATTCTGATCAGACTGCACTAGGTAGTTTGTTTTGTGTTTGCATCATCATGGAGCTGAGATGAGCTCCAGATCTCTTCCTGTCCCATCACCTGCTCACCACCTCCTCTACCCGACGCCCCGCTCCACAGAGCCTGGACTCAGACCTGTCCGACAGCCCCGTCTCCGTGCAGGAGTTCCAGGAGGTGAAGAACGCGCTGGTCGCCTCCGAGGCCAAGATCCAGCAGCTGCTGAAGGTCAACAGCAACCTGAGCGACGAGTTGCGCCTCATGCAGAAAAAGGTACCGGCTGAGCCCAAGTAACAAAAAACGAAAAATAAACGTGCAACAACTGCCCCCACCTCCTCTTCCTCCTCCCCCTCCTCCTCTTCCCTCCACACCCTCCAAAGCCCCCCCCCCATACACATACACTGAAGGGGGTGTCAGCATATCACCCCACCCCCTCCCTATCCCACCCACCGAGGCCTTCCTGTGGGAGACCCTGTCAGCAGGAACTGAACCCATGCGTCTGCACTAATGGGCTATATTTAAGTCTGTTTAGGTTCTGGTTGGTGTTTTTGTTTTTGTTTGCCCTTGGGAGAAACCTGAGAGTTTACTTTTTTTAACGCGTCATTGAATGTGTCCCTCATCAACCTGGAACGCGCCGCCTGCCATCCCCTCCCCAACCCCCTCTTCAACCCCAACCCCAACCTGTGTCCTCTGGCATGATTTACCCAGCATGCCCTTTTAACAGCATAAAAACCGTCATCGGCTCATGTAACTGTGCTGCCTATACCGACCCATAACACTGACTCACCGCAACGACCCGTCATCATGGCTCCCCATGTGCAGATTGTGCCGTGAGATGTGTGTGCGTGTGTGACCGTGTGATCAAGGCCAAGGTCAGTCTTGGCTGATGCATACAAAGCAACAAAAAAAAGGAATCTCATTTTAGTCTGTCCAACATCCAACTGTGTCATTTTTTGCGAAAGTGTTCATCAAGATGGTGTAATGACTATTACATTGAGTGTTAATGCTTACATTGGATACATTGAGTATTAACCCCTAAACCTCCTAGGTAACAGCTTTTTTTAATTTTTTTATTTCATCTTGATGCCATCCACATGTTAATGCTGTAGGCATCGCCTTTTAACACTTTTGATATGTGCCATTGGCTGAATTGTACACTGTTTTGTTCCAAGTCTTGTTGTGTGTAGCATGTTGCTGTTATTGTGTAGCTTGAGGATTTTATTTTTGGGAGTGGGAGGGGCAAGGCTGTCGTGATGCATGTCCAGCATTTCACTGATTTTTATCATATCATTCAACAACAAGTTGCCTAAGCCTAAGTCACCCACACAGGAAGCCATGCTTATGGTGTATTCACAGTTAGAACGATAGACATCTTGTTGAAAGCCAATAGAGCATGAGAAATGGTACTGCTAACAGTGTTGAAGCCCTTCAAAGTAAAGAAAGTACTGTAAAGTTAGTGTGAGAGAGACCGTATGTATGTGAAGCACTATGCCCAGTGGTTGCTTGTCTAGCGACTGCAATATGTTAATTGGTCTGGAAGTGTATGTAAACAATGCCAGGCCAAAGACCATCATCACTGCCCATCATCGCTTGCCCTTTTCAGCTGCGCTGAATGTAATGTGTTAGCATTTGGTTGTGACAGTCACTTGTAATGTGATGTGCACCCCGTGCTGTTCTTGCTGTTTGGGCTGGCTTGAATGTGCCAGGTGCACGAGGACATCTTTGGCCTCCATGAGTTATGCCCTGTTCACACAGCGCCGCTTTTTTCTCTGCAGATGCCTCAAATTCAATCGTTTTCCCATTGAATGATGCGGCTGAGAAGAGTTGTGACTGACTGTTGTGACAAGTCTCGCTGTTTCTTTTTAGCAAGGCACAAGCAGAAGAAACAGCAAGGCCTCCAAAAAAGGCAAAAGTTAAAATCTGTTCATCTTTTGTGGTGACGTTTTTTTGTTTATAATGCTCCATTGCAGTAGCTATGGTGACTCGCAGACATCTGAGTTCCAAATATTAACTGTTGAATCTTAGCAACAGCAAATCAACCTTGACATCTCCAACAAGCGTTCTTAAGTGCTTGGATTCTGGAATACTAGCTTCTACTTGGAATACTCTGGAAAAAAAAACAAACAAAAAAAGAATTGCTGTGTGAACAGGTCCTTAGAAGCGTTCCTCCTGCATCTCCTCCTGCATCATGGTCTGCCTGTGCACTACTGACCTGCATGGCTCTTCTGGTTACTGAGAGTTTGAGTGGCATGTTTGGCTTGCAGCTTCAGCTTGTTTCCTCTCATTCTGTACCCTCTATTTTACTGCTCACCTTCTTTGTGTAGCAGGTCCAACTATCCCACCACATTACAAACAAACGCCTACCTTAAAAACAATTTGAACTCCATATTCACTTTCACTTTCTCAAGGCTTTAAGTGCAGATTTATCTTAAAGTTAAAATCAGTAAAAAACTCAAGTAACTTTGATTATGTAGCACATTTAAAAACAAACTTTGTTGTCCCAAAGTGCTTTACGGCCCAGCCAAACAGGTATTAGCAAATGGAAAGATCAATAAATAAATAAATATATGAGTCGCAAATGTGAAGAAATTATTACAGAAACAAATAAATAAATAGGTACTACTTGGAATGAATGGAATGAATAAAGGTAAATATGTATATGTTCTACAGTGAGTAAAAATGAGAGATAAATGTAAAGATGAAATGAACAGCTGGGTACATAATTTATACAAATTTCTACAGCCTATAGATGACTAGGATAAAGCAGTCATTTCTACAGCCTATAGATGTATAGGGTAAAGCAGTCATTTCTATAGATGACTAGGGTAAAGCAGTCATTTCTACAGCCTATAGATGACTAGGATAAAGCAGTCATTTCTACAGCCTATAGATGACTAGGATAAAGCAGTCATTTCTACAGCCTATAGATGACTAGGGTAAAGCAGTCATTTCTACAGCCTATAGATGACTAGGGTAAAGCAGTCATTTCTACAGCCTATAGATGACTAGGATAAAGCAGTCATTTCTACAGCCTATAGATGCCTAGGATAAAGCAGTCATTTGATGTAGGGGTCCAGACATAGGGGTGGTTCATATTGGGACATCTTCAGCTGGCAGGAGTTATGTCTCATGCATCACAGGAAAAAGCATTGGGTCTTTCGCACCCTTGCCTGCTGGATCTCCGTTGAAAAGGCGCTTTAGGCAAAACACCGTCACACAGAAAGTTAAATGAAGCCGTTTCACTTGAGGTCTTTTTCCCTGATGTTCAAATGTGTAATTCCTTGGACTTATCGAGGATCTTTGCAAGACTCTTTACAGTATACCTTTCTGTCTGATGGCTGAGAGCTGACTCCGTACAACTGACTACAGGATAGCTCTGCTGTTGCAGACGGTGTATGTGACTGTGTTAAAAGCTCTAGTATACTTCTCCAAGTGTAGCTGTAGACTATGCTTTGTTGTGAGCTTTAAAGCAAGACTAAGGCACTTGGTGCTTGGTGCTGAAAAATAATTTAAAATATTTAAATTAAATTGGGGCGGGTGGCGATTTAACTACTCAAATAATAATATAAAATTATTATTATATAAAATTAAAAAAAAAAAAAAAAAAAAAATATATATATATATATATATAGCCTACATTGTTAAATAAGGAGGACGGGTGCAGTTTTGAAAATTGGTCAAAAACCTTGGGTGCAAATGGATAGCGGATGGATGATGAGTTTTGTGATGCGGTTGCGGATGAAAAAATAGCCCATCCGCGCATCTGTAGTATGTATATACTGGAGATAACTGGCATCTGTAGTATGTATATACTGGAGATAACTGCCATCTGTAGTATGTATATACTGGAGATAACTGGCATCTGTAGTATGTATATACTGGAGATAACTGGAGCAGCAGAAGTGTGTATGGACTACAGCAGAAGAATGCACAGTGGCCTGCACAGAAGTATACTGGAGCCTTTATTCACCAACCGGCTATGGTGCAGAACTCTGGTGTTGTAGATGGGGTGTGTGTGTGTGTGTGTGTGTGTGTGTGTGTGTGTGTGTGTGTGTGTGTGTGTGTGTGTGTGTGTGTGTGTGTGTGTGTGTGTGTGTGTGTGTGTGTGTGTGTGTGTGTGTGTGTGTGTGTGTGTGTGTGTGCGCGCGCTTTGTTCTGTAGCCCCCTGTGTGATGCTTTCCTCCCTCTCAGCCCCCCTCTTTCTCTCTCTCTTTCGCTGCCCTATCTCTTCTAGCTTCAGTCTCTGCAGTGCGAAAACTCTTCTCTCAAGCGCCCGGGCCCTGGGCATCCCTACCAGGCCCCCGGGGGGCCCAACTACCCCGAGCCCTCCGGCCCTCCCCACCCCTCTTCCTCCTCCCCCTACTCCTCCTCTTCCTCCTGCACTGCCACCTCCACCACCGCTGCTTCCTCTTCCTCCTCCTCCGCCCTGAAACGCCGCCCCTCCGCGCGCGGCAGCCGGACTATGTCCATGTACGAGACGGGCTCCGGCCTCAAGCCGTACCTGCCCCGCGGCGAGACGCCCTACCCCGAGGACCTGCCCCCCTCCCTGCAGCCTTTCTCTCCTCATGTAAGTAGCGCCCTCCACCTCTGCCTTCTCCAGCCTTCTCTTCCTCAGTGTGTGTGTGTGTGTGTGTGTGTGTGTGTGTGTGTGTGTGTGTGTGTGTGTGTGTGCCGCCAGCCTTCTCTTCCTCTGTGTGTGTCAGTGTGCGTGTGTGTGTGTGTGTGTGTGTGTGTGTGTATCTGTGTGTGTGTGTGTGTTGGGGGTATGTATGTGTTTGTTCGTGTGTACTGTATGTATGTGTCAGATCTTCGTGTGTGTGTGGGTGCCGCCAGTCTTCTCTTTCTCTGTGTGTGTCTGTGTGCGTGTGACAGTGTGTGTGTGACAGTGTGTATGTGCGTACCTGTGTGTGTGTGTGTGTGTGTTGGGGGTATGTATATGTTTGTTTGTGTGTCAGTCTTGCAGTTTTCTTTTCCCTCATTGCCGTATCTCACTGGTTTAGCAGCTATTCAGCCTCTGCTGCTTTGTTGCCCATGACGATGATGTGTGTTTGCCAGCCTTTTCCTCTCAACGTCGGGCATTTTCTGCCAGGTTAAGGTGCTTAAGTGGGTTTGGTCTCTGCATTACCATGTGCTTTATCCTGTGCTAGCTAAACTCCAGGCTAGGCCACACAGCAGTCATCATCCAGCCATCTGTTACACAATCACATCAAAGGGCGTCACCTTGTACCAAAAAAGATTCTTAACTATGATGTGTTAGCTGTGTCTGTTTGCTGTATCTATTTTGCTCAGTTTTATCCAACTGAGATGA
The DNA here is from genome assembly GCA_027475355.1 of Coilia nasus. Lineage (NCBI taxonomy): Eukaryota > Metazoa > Chordata > Actinopteri > Clupeiformes > Engraulidae > Coilia > Coilia nasus. The sequence continues at coordinate 4,113,457 of CM050217.1, read as the reverse complement.
CCTGTAATGTTTTTTTCTTTTTTTTCCATGTGAGACAGTGTGTGCTAACAGGTTGGGAGACATGTAATGGCATATTAAAGATGATTTTTGATGGAAGAACATTGTTTTAGTGAATACTTTATTGTGCTAGTTGTGGAGGTGGGCGGTGTAAGAGCTAAAAGCCTGTGGCTAACAGGGAGGTGCAGGTGAGCGCTATCCGGACTCGTTGTGGAATGCTGCAACACCTGAGGCACTTTTGGGTACAGCAGGCGGGGGAGGAAAGGAGGAAGAGATGGGGCCAGGAATGTGTTCCCCGAGGGAGCGCTCTTTCTCCGAACCCCGTCAGCCTGTCACGGCCTGCTCGTCTCCATTTTGCTTTTTCATTTTCACATTGTTAACTTTTTTTTCTCTTTTGTTAAAAACTCCCCCAGACCATTCCCAGTCAGTTTGTGTGTGTGTCCTCTCACTGTGTTTGTGGGTTTGTGTGTGTGCCTTGTGAATGCATGGTGGTGCGTGTGTGTGTCTGTGCGTGTGTGTGTATAGGTGCGTGTGTCTGTGTGTGTGTATAGGTAGGTGTGCCTGTGTGTGTGTGTAGGTAAGTGTGTGTATAAGTGCGTGTGTGTTGGTGTGTGTCAGAGTAAATGACTGTAACCCCTTTTAGATCGGCAGGAGTACGTTTGTGGCCTCCTCCTCCCTCCCCTCCTTTCCCTCCACTCTGCTCTGGGCGCGGGACGAGAGCGCACGAAGGGTTAAGTACTCACCCAACCACCCCTCCCCTCCCCTCCCCTCCCCAATCCAACCCCAACATCCCCCCCCTCGCCCTGCTCTGTGCCTGGAGGGATTGCGACGTCCCAGAACTCCACCTGCACCCGCTCTCCTTCACCTCCTCCTTCTCTGTCTCTCTGTTCATCCCTCTCTTTTCCTGCTCCCCGCTTTTCTTTCCCCTCCATCATCACACCGCCCCCCCCCCCCCAACTACCCACCCCAAATGCATGACTTTGTATGGGCTGCCTCAGCTGCCTGTCACACACGGAGAAATGCAGTCAACACCGAGACCCCCTCAAGGCCCCCATCGATTCATTTAGTGCAACTCCTATCTGGGCCACTTTTGGATGCCGAAGACTAATGGAAGCAGAGGTGTAAAAAGTACAGTTAATGCTCCATTTTAAAAAAAAAAAAAAAAAGGAAAAAATTTAACCACCTTTTAATGATGGCTAATCTTAAAGAAATACCTTTTTTCAGACGTTATCCACTTAACATAATAGGTATGCTTTACCACATTTGTTTCCCACCCCACTGAATAGCAGTGCATTTCTCTGAGAGACTACTGTTGTGTGGGCCAAGGCTGAATCCTGCCCTGAGCTCTGCTCCTCTAAGCATTGTGGACGGAGCACTTGAACTGAATGTGTCAAGCTCCATTTGACATAGTGGATTCCCTGCCGCTGAGCATCTGTAAGGAATGTTCTAGAATGGTGTGAAGTGTTTTTTCTTGTTTTCGTGAAAGTAGATGCTTTTTTATGTCAGTATGTGTGTGTGTGTTAGGGCATGCAGTGTCTGTAGGTTACTTTCGGCATGCTGGTGATGGGCAGAGTTCAGACTGTTCGCTGAGGCCCCTGTAGTCTCTAAACTGGCTTTGTGAACCTGACTGTTAAGGAAGAAGCTCGGTGTGAATAAGTCCATAGCCCTGTTCGAGGTCATCGAGTGCTGTCTGTAGGAAAAAGAACGAGTAAAGTTGGTTCAACATGGTTTGAATACCAAACCAGCAACTAACACAGGGAAATGAAACTGAATTTTAGTTTCTATGCCCCATTCAGTTAGTGTTAGTTGCTGGTTTATTATTCAATGTGTCTATGTTGCATTAAGTTTTCTTGTTCTTTTTCCCAACGACACCATTCTGTGACTTTGAACGACAGGGCTATGGATTTATTCACACCGGATTGCTCCCTAAAGCCATGCGGTCCAGTTTTAAGCACTCTAACCGACCATCAATGAAAACATCTCCACATATTTTGCCAAGCAGTATTTGAAGAAGTATGGCAGGGCCCCGCTTAATGCCAAAGTCTTCACCTGCAGACAGCATGTCAGTAACACACATCCAAAAGAATGGCACTCTCAAGCCTGCTCCTGTGAGCACGTTCATGAGTGCGTAGTGCGTGTTGTCGGTGATGGGGGCGTGTGGAGTATGTAGCATGCATGACCGGATGAGAGAGACTGCGAGCAACCAGTGGACGATATTACTTTTGTTTATGTAAGGGTTATGTGCTCTGATTGGATGACATGTAAGGGGAATGCAATGCTGTGCTGTGATTGGGTGAAGGGCTACTGTTCATGTTTCCATCTCCTCAGCTGATTGGATGATCTGTGAGGGGAATGCAATTCTGTGCTGTGATTGGGTGAAGGGCTACGGTTCATGTTTCCATCTCCTCAGCTGTTGCGAAAGAATGCAGCCCTCCCTGAGTCGGTGGCCTTGACCCTAGCCATCCCTTCTGGAACGTTCTATGCAGTCCTTCCTCCTCCTTCTCCTCCTCCTCCTTTTTCTACCTCTCCCTCTCCTCCTCCTCCTCCTTTCCCACCCCCACCACCCTACTGGCTTTTGTCTGTTCCCACTGCTCTGGAATTCACAAGTGCTGTCTGCAATGAATCAGACACAGCAGGTGTTGTGCTGAAAAATGCAATCCATTCGTGCTGGGGGTAAAATGGCCGCTGATACTCCCAGAGAGGGCAGCGGAACGGCACCATGTGACACGGACACCCTCAGCTGCCCACATTAACCTTGCTGATGTATTCAATGGTGGATTCATGTCTGGGGCAAAGTCTAGCACCTTTTGATGGATTGTCAGGATTTGCTAGATAAATCTGTTCAAGCAAGTTCTGATGATTCATCAGTTAGACTCAAGGCATTTCTTGATTTCTCTTATTAATTGTCGCCTTGGGTACTGTCTGTCTACATAAGGGTTTAAACGGCTTGGAGAGCCTCACAGGCAAAGGGAATCTGACAAGTATATTTGATATTTCACTTCTCTGTAATGGTTTACCACAGTGTCATTTGACTATCTCATCTGACAGCAGAAACTCAAAATAGCTTTCCAGTTTCTGCCTGTGCAATGTAATTAAACAACATTCTTTGTGTGCTTTTAATTCAGCCATTAATTTGTCTGTACACTTACTTATCGCACCTGGCACTGTTGTAAGTATGTGTCTGAGCCAAGCAATCAGTCAATCCAGGTGTTATTACCTCAGAAACACGCGGGTTGAGGCAGTGAATAATGGAGATCAAACTAGCAGCAAACCTGTGAGAGTTCCCCTTCTCCACACCCTACTGTATGAGGTGCTTTGAAGTGTTACTTGCTTCACACAATTTAAATGGGAAATCCTCTCTGAACTATCCGAGACAAACTTGTGTAAAGCCAAAAATTCCAAGATGTTTTTTTTTAATGTGAGCATCACATGACTAAAAAATACACAAATGTTACAGGGTGGATTTTTCTTTAAATTTGTTATGCAGAGGTTCTTCTGCATTTCCTTCATTTGTCATTCTTGCATATTTCAACTGGAGAGAAATATCAGGGTTTCGTTCTCGACTGTATGTGCTGCTCTTGTTCCTGATTGGCTGGACCTCAGTGGGTATGTCGCTCAGCGGGCGAATGAGGAGGAGCGGTGCGCTGCGGTGCGGTGCGGGTCTTTTGCATGGTGAGCATGCTCAGGTGGCTGCTTGTTGTGTTACCGTGTGTCCCTCTTCCTCTCCCTCTCCCTCACCTCCGACCCGTAGGCCTCCAAGATGGACAAGCAGAGCAGCGGCCCAGACAGCGATTACGACAACACGGTCAACGACGGCGAGCTGGAGGATAGTGGGTAGGACTCATCGTTTCCTGCATTACTGAACTACACTAAAGCATGTGCGTTGTTATTGCCCCCTTGCATAAAAAAGTGTGCCACGTGCTGGGAGTGTATCACGTCCCAAATGCCTTACATGGAGAGCTTAGAGGACTTTGTAATGACTCTGGTTCTAAGCTGTAGCCTAGCTGTGGTCAGGGAGTTGTGCTTGGGATCGGAGGGTCACAGGTTTGATTGCAGTACCAGTAGAAAACAATGTGGGTGGAGGAGTGAATAACTAGTGTTTTCCTGAACCCTCATGCATGGCTGATATGCCCTTCAGCAAGGCATCTAACCTCACATTGCTCCAGGGGGACTGTCCCTTTACCTAATGCACTGTAAGTCCCCCTGAATAAGAGTCAGCTAAATGTAATGTAAAAAGGAAGTTGTTTCCAAAAAACACTTTATTACATGTAGACCAACAGTTATCACGTGTACAGTATGTCCTAAGCGTGGGATCATCACAAGGTTTAGTTGTCTCTGCTTCAGACTGCCTAAAGGGAAAAGTACCCATGTTTGCTGTATGTGTTTAGGATCAGCTGTAAAATAAAATGAAATGTGTATAGAGTATAAAAGGTGAGCACAACAACTTTTGTCAAGTGCACATCGGCATCCAAGGTTTTCTTTCTCCCACACTGTAAAATGTGAGACATGGAACAAACTTTTATAAGAAGTCTAAACATGCTGCATGGAAGTGACGAACATACATGGCAGATTACATGCAGCATGTTGCTTTCATTTTGTTAAGTTGGTTCTAAGCAGCACTTGTTTACAGTGTGCTTTATTACCTTACATTACACTTAGCAGATGCTTTTATCCAAAGCGACTTACAATAGAGGACACGATTCAAGCTACAGGTATGCAGAGGAGAACAGAGTTAGCAAGAACAGCACAACAAAGTACAGAGTGCAAAGCAAGCACGAGCTTAACGCAGCAAAAATAAATAAGTAGATACAACATTGGAGTCCAATACCAGCATGAGGGCAGTGACCCCTCCATAATACACAACAGACTAGAGATGTGGAGGGATGTTGATGTGATGATATGTTGATATGATGTTGATGTGTCCAAAGTTGTCACCGAAAAGCACTTACGAATACTTTTAATGTCCACAAAGTGGAAATTTGTCTTCGGTTCCACCACATACAGACAACAAACATTTAAACATTCAGCTCACTGACTTGTCTGCCTTCCTGTCTGTCCTGGCCCCCTGCAGGGCTGTGAGGAGGGATGTTGATGTGATATGTTCATATGATGCTGATGTGTGCAGAGTAACAGAAAAGCACTTCCTGTCTGTTTGGGCCCCCTGCAGGGCTGTGAGGAGGGATGTTGATGTGATATGTTCATATGATGCTGATGTGTCCACAGTAACAGAAAAGCACTTCCTGTCTGCACTGGCACTTTGCAGGGCTGTGAGGAGGGATGTTGATGTGATATGTTGATATGATGCTGATGTGTGCAGAGTAACATAAAAGCACTTCCTGTCTGTTTGGGCCCCCTGCAGGGCTGTGAGGAGGGGCAGACTGCGGAGCAGCGGCTGGCTGGGGGAGACGGGCTCCATCCCCGAGCTGGACGACCTGGAGGCCGAGTACGACGCCAGTCTGCCCAGCACCGAGGACGTCATCCGCAAGACGGAGCAGATCACCAAGAACATCCAGGAACTGCTGCGTGCCGCCCAGGAGAACAAGCACGACAGGTGACACCCCCACGGGCTCCCAGCCTTCTCTCTGTAACAGGGTTTCTGTCCAACGTTTGACCATTCGAATGAGAAGTCCTACCTGGAGAAAGCTAGCAGACTTCTACAGAACTTCTACAAAGGTGCCCATGGATGCGCATTTTCTTAAGCTGAAATAGCAGTCACTTAGCCGAGCTAGTGTCGGTATAGTACCTCAGCTCAGTATTGTGTTATTCTACAGTACTCCATGAGGCAACTCCACTAAGGCTTCGGCTTACCTCGACCACATTTTTTGCTTTGAGTGTATGCTGCATTACTTAACGACGGTCCCAATAGTTTTAAAGTTAACTCAAAGAAGTCTTCCCTCCAGGAAGCAAAGTGATACCTTTGGAGAGTTTTGCAAAAAGTAGAATGAAGTGAAACAGTCTGGTCCACCACTCTACCATGATTACACCTAACTGACGCAAATTAGTCGAATGGAAACCCAGCTAGTGAGAATGGTCAGTCAGCCAATCACCACAGTAGGCCAGGACCCAGCCAATCACCACAGTAGGCCAGGACCCAGCCAATCACCACAGTAGGCCAGTCAGCCAATCACCACAGTAGGCCAGCACCCAGCCAATCACCACAGTAGGCCAGGACCCAGCCAATCACCACAGTAGGCCAGGACCCAGCCAATCACCACAGTAGGCCAAGACCCAGCCAGTCACCACAGTAGGCCAGTCAGCCAATCACCACAGTAGGCTAGTCAGCCAATTACCACAGTAGGCCAGGACCCGGTACTGATTACATCATCTTCCTGAATTTCTCTTTCTGTTGACATGTTCCTCTTTTCTTGTGTCATGTTGAACTTGTGTTGGACATGTTTTGCAAATTCTGCTTTTTAATTTAAGCTTTGTTTCTTTTACTTCCTATTTAGTTATCATTTCTGCATTTTCCTCCTGTGTTTAAACTTCATATCGATCTGTCATTGTTTTTTTAATCTTCTCCCACCACTTCTTCCTCCTTCCTCTTTTTTCTGTACACACTTTCACCCACCGCTCTTCCTCCCTCATCCATCCCCTGCCCATGTGACGGGCGCGTGGGCGTGTGTGTGTCACTCTTGTGGGGGACGTTCTCATCTGCGTGCTTCTGCGCAGGCCCTCTGAGAAGGAGTGTGTGCGCGGGCTCAGGCACAGTCTGGGCTGCTTCAGCACGCTGGTCCCCTGGGCTGAGAAGGCCCCCTCATCCCCCCCGAGGCCCCTGGGCCTGCAGGCCCCTGGCCCCTCCTCCTGGTACTCTGGCCCCTGTCCCTGTCTCCCAGACACAGTCTCTTCTCTCTCCCTTTCTCTCTCTCTCTATCTGTTTGTCTGTCTCTGTCTCTCTTTCTGTCTCTCTCTTTGTCTCTTTCTCTCTCTCTATCTGTTTCTCTGTCTCTCTCTTTGTCTCTTTCTCTCTCTCTATCTGTTTCTCTGTCTCTCTCTGTCTCTCTCTCTCTCTCACTGTCTGTTTCTCTCTGTCTCTGTCTCTGTCTCTCTCTCTGTCTGTTTCTCTCTGTCTCTGTCTGTCTGTCTCTCTCTCTCTCTCTCTCTCTCTCTGTCTCTCTCACTGTCTCTCTCACTGTCTGTTTCTCTCTCTCACTGTCTGTTTCTCTCTGTCTCTGTCTATCTGTCTGTCTCTCTCTCTTTCTCTCTCTCTCTCTCTCTCTCTCTCTCTCTCTCTCTCTCTCTCTCTCTCTCTCTCTCTTTCTCTCTCTAAAGGGGCTGTTCACACTGCAACGCTTTTTTCCCTCAGCCAGTTGCTCATATTAAGTTGTTTTCCTGTAGAGCACTGTGGCTGATGAGCGGTTTGTCTGGTACAACGTCACGCCTCGCTGTTTTTATAGGCTTCTAAAAAACACAAGGCCCTCAAAGTTAAAATCTGTTGAAATTTTGGAATGCGTTTTTTTCTAGAATGGGCTGTTAAATAGCTACAGTGACTCTACGACAGCTGAGTGTAAAATATTGGTAAAAAATGCAGGACCGTATGAAAGTTAGCAACAATAAAAGAACCTTATAATAATAATAATAATAATAATAATAATAATAATAATAATAATAAACTTTATTTGTATACCACAATTCATACATGCAAGATGCAGCTCAAAGTGCTTTACAGTTTAGCAGGGTTGTCACAGGACAACATTTCTTGCAGTCCAGTGTCGCCGGAGCAGATGAATACAGTTATAAACCTTGACCAGGAAGAGCTTAGTAAGTGCTTAGATTTGGGAATACTAGCGATGTTTCTCGCGTTTTGGAGGTGGATAAAGCGTCCCAGTGTGAACGCCCCCTAGTAGTGGCTCTGGCTTTCTGTCTGTGTGGCTCTCACTTACTCCCTCAGCGCAACTCAACTCACTTGCTCACTAACACACTAATCAGTACTTTCCTCCGCAGTGCTCTGTGTCAGGTATGGGTTTTAGAGACACGGTGACCTAGCTGTTTTACTCTCTGACAGGATGCTGTCTGTTCAGTTGATTGTAAACTGAAAAGAGGGTTGTGCTTAGAGTAAATATAGCACGATCCACTCAGATCAGAAATTGATGTGAATCCATTGCTCTAGGCTCCTTCTCTCACACCCAGCCCTGTGTACATGCGCGTGCGTATGTGTGTGTGTGTGTGTGTGTGTGTGTGTGTGTGTGTGTGTGTGTGTGTGTGTGAGACAATTCATGTCAACCACAGGGGTAGATCACAAGGCTTCCCCACAAAGTATTTCAGACTAATTTTAATCTCAAGACCTAATAAAAAAGGAGCACTTGCACAACGGATGCTGAATAAATCCCAGAGGCATTGTTGTTATTGCACAAACAGGAAGTCATAAATGGGCTGGCTTGTGAACTGTCACAGTCAGCTTTGAACAACACAACTACATCTTTATTTCCCTCTAAGTTGGCCACCTAACAGGCAGTCCTGCACTGTGATTGGCCACCTAACAGGCAGTCCTGCACTGTGATTGGCCACCTAACAGGCAGTCCTGCACTGTGATTGGCCACCATCCTGACCCCCGGCTGCTCTTGTTTCTCTTCATTTTCTGCTTCTAACGCAAGACAGAGCAGGGCAGCCCCCCTTCTCCCGAACCACTCAGACCAGCACGACTCTGACTGTTAACACGGCAGGTACATGGTGTCATAGTGGTACGGCATGGTGCATAGTGTCTGTGCGGGTGATGTAGGGTTGTGTGAGTGTAGAGATGTGCAGGTACATGCGTGTAGAGACTAGTGTCTGTGTCTGTGCGGGTGATGTAGTGTGAGTGTAGAGATGTGCAGGTAAATGCGTGTAGAGACTAGTGTCTGTGTCTGTGCGGGTGATGTAGTGTGAGTGTAGCAGCGTGCAGGTAAATGCGTGTAGAGACTAGTGTCTGTGCACACTAGACATTGTGATGTAGGATCACATGAGTGTGGGTACTGTGCAGGTGTACTGCTTTCTAGCGCCTCCTAGTGGTAGCTGTAGGCCCTGCTGCTTTGTCCTGACTAGATCAATTGTTTTGAGAAATGTAATGCAGACGTGTCCCCACTGAAAACTAACAGCCTTGAGGTGCGTCATGCATGCTGTTTGCAGTGCAATTTGAGGCATTGAAATGATAAGGGTCATGGCTCACTGTTACTCTGATATTGTAGATTCGTATTTCTTTTCATTTTATCCATCCAATTCAAATGGATGCAAAAATGACACTTTTGTTAATTTGTTGTGCTTTCAGTGATGTTGTTGTGGTGTATTATTACGTGGTGTGAGAGAACTGTTTTATGAACTCTTTTTCTCTTTCACAGTTTTGTTCCCTGCTCAGAAAGAATACATGTGGCCGTGAGTGAAATGGCAGCTCTCTTTCCTAAGGCAAGTATCTGGGTTTGACCCTGTTGTAAAAAGGGGAATCCCCTCAACTGAAGCTCATTTGTTATCTTGACATTTTTTTGTGTGTATGTATTTCCTAAAGTTTTAAAACGTAACAAAGTAGTTTTGTGTATAACATGGTGTCTTTTTTATTGTATGTGACTATGGGGAAAAACCATGCCAAACATCTGGCAAATAGCAAAAACATGAACGTTTTGAAACATAGTTCCACACCCATAACATTCTGGTTTTAACATAACTCATATATATATATATATATATATATATATATATATAATTTTTGAAGGCTTTCTTCTTTGTCTGGACTGTTTTGTTTTTGTGATAAATGACTAGTACCAGTGGATGGATTCAATTTCTGCATGTCCCCCCCCCCCCCCCCCCCTCCCCCCCCCCATCTGTAGTGAATTTTAAAGGAACTCTCCACTTTTTTGGGAAGAAGGCTCATTTGACCGCTCTCTTAGAGTTAAACAGTTCAGTTTTACCCTTTACGAATCCATTCAGCCAGTCTCCAGTCAGTCGGATCTGACAGTAGCTAACTATTAGCTTAGCATAAATTATTACTGAATCGGATTAGACCAGTAGCATGCTAAACTGTTTAACAACAAGGGAGTTGGAAGATGAGCCTATTTCCCAAAACAGTGGAGTGTTCCTTTAAATCTAGGCTCAAACCCAGCTTTGTCAAAGGCTGTTGTGTTCTTATGACTTTTACTCCAACTCCTCTGTTCTTTTTACTGTTGAACTGCACTTTTTGTAAGATTTCTGTTGATCTGCCATTCCTAAAGGACTTAAGGATAAGGGTGAATTCCGCTATTGAAAGTTTAGATATTAAGTAGAGACATACAAACTGACCTTTGCCTTGTTCCGCCCCCCTCAGAAGCCGCGCTCGGAGACGGTGCGCGGTGCCCTGCGTCTGCTGACCTCCAGTGCCCAGCGGCTGCAGGGGGAGTGTCGTAAGGCGGCGACCCCCGACGGCGGCCTGGGGCTGGGCTCTGGCGCCGACATGCAGCTGGTCACGCAGCAGGTCATCCAGTGTGCCTACGACATCGCCAAGGCTGCCAAGCAACTCGTCACCATCACAACCAAAGAGAACAACAACTGAAGTCTCCCTCACCCTGTTCTCCACCTGACCCCTACCAAACCCCTTTCCAGTGGCACCCTCGTCCTCCTGACCCCTACCAAACCCCTTTCCAGTGGCACCCTGCTCTTCTCCTGACCCCTACCAAACCCCTTTCCAGGGGCACCCTGCTCTTCTCCTGACCCCTACCAAACCCCTTTCCAGGGGCACCCTGCTCTTCTCCCGACCCCTACCAAACCCCTTTCCAGTGGCACCGTGCTCTTCTCCCGACCCCTACCAAACCCCTTTCCAGGGGCACAATCGGACCACACCATTATCCCTCTGGAGCCGCAAGGCGTAGCCTGCACCTTATTCCCCTGCCCTGACACGCTGTCTTTTATCTCTGATCAACATGTCAACTTCTTTATTTGTTTGTTTGTTTTTTTTACGAAATGTATCTTTGTTTTGTATTTTGTATAGTTATTTGAAGTACGTGCATGATGCTGATATTTTTTTTGTTTGTCTTTGTTTTGTTTTGTTTTTTTACTTTAAACATATTGTGAATATAATATATTGTTGTACAGGAATTCCTGGCAGGCCCTTTCCGATAAACAGAGGTGTACATCCTAGCTTCGGAGAGTAAAAACTCTTGCCGTGTAGTCCTGATGCCTGTGCACTTTACACAGTTGATCTCACTAACTAGCTGATGTACCTGTCTGTTCTGATACAGTATCTTCTGCTAATTAGCATCAGCTGCTTCAGTGAATGGTTTGGAACAGCTATGTGGTAGGACTTTAACTTCTTGAAGCTGGGATGTCGGTTGCTGTAGATAAGCCATAGGGCAGGGCTTGCTTGGCCCAGCTGTGTGGTAGGAGGTTAACTTCCTGAAGCTGGGATGTCAGCTGCTGTAGATAAGCCATAGGGCAAGTCTTGCGTGGCCCTTGTAGTGTGCTGAGACTGAAGGGCCCTACAGTGAGGCAGAGTATGTATGCATTTGGAATGTAAATGATACCGTATGCATGGTTGTGCAGGGCAGCTTGCATGGTGGAATTCTCAGAAGACTCAAACAGGTTGGTAACCTTTCTTATGAAGTATGTCAGCGGAAAACACACCCAAACCGACACCAAACCCATTTGCATGAAATAATATAGACAGTCGGTAGTATAACGCTGTAGGCGATTTGAAGGTAAATACTGGTATACAATATTATGTTTGACCCGAGACTATGGTCAAACAAATCACAAATGGCCTCTTTAACAAAGCAACAAGTTCCCTTTGTTGAAAATTATATGGAAGGAATATTCTAGACATTGTAAATTGTAAATATAATCGAAAGGAAATTCTGTCACAGAATCACACCTGCTGCTAGCCAGGAGCTAGCCTTAGTTTCAGAAAGTTTGAAATGATTAACTCTCCTCTCAATCCACATTATATATAGTCAGTCAGGAGGCTGTTTGCTCTTCTGCAGGCTGAAGTAAAGTAAAGCATATATACCTCATCTACCCCTATGCGAAAAACATCCATTTACCAGAGTATTTAAAGAATGTAGTTCAGAAGATATTTAATGACTAGATTTCCTTGCTGGGTGATAGCTATTTTATTTCAGGTACGTTAAAGTTATTACTGCCAAACCATTTTAAACAAGTAAATGATGGAAGGTGTGTCATTTTTTTAAATTTGTTCCGCGCATTTGCAAAAGCATTCAAATGAGGCGACACTTGTTGAAGAGATTAATATGTCAAAATGAAAAGAGTAGATCCAGGGACTATCCACTTGTTTCTTCTACCAGCAAATACAGTGTGCTTCTACTGAGCAGGTTTTGCTTGATTTTTATAATTGTGTTATTATTATTATAATTATTATTATTATTACTGACATTTTTTAAAGGTGACAGCCTAAGGTGCACTGTAGTACGTGCCAGTACTCTGTCCTGTCCTGCTTGTGTGTGGTTCAGTAAAGGTGCCTAGCTCCAAATCCCTGTCCCATGATAGTGAAGTGATGTTGCATTGTTCAAAGGAGTGGGTGGCTGAAGATGGGGATGCCTGTCTCAGGTGTAGTTATGTGATTGTGTGTCCAGATTAGCTATGTTCATTACATGCATTGGTATGGTACCATATGTTGTACATGCAAAGCGTGAGGATAGGCTGCAGAAGAGTCTGCTATCATTGGCAGTAAAAGTTATAAGAATGTACATTATGGGAAGACTGATGAGGTGATATACTTCAAAAAAAAAAAAGTACTTTTGGGGCCATGCTATTCTACCGTGTATTCCTGTGGGCTTCACAAAGGGACGCCTGTCATGGAAATGCAGGTACCTGCAGAACAAACAAAAAAAATATAAACAAAAGCAACTGCTTCTTATTTTTTAAATAAACTTAATTTATAACTGTGACCATGCGTCGGGTTGCCATGTCTTGTGTGACAAAGCATGCCAGATGGTTAGCGTAGGTGTATTTTGAGAAAGCTGCTGTAGATCATGTAGAGTCTGTATGTCAAGAGGTAATTAAATGACACTCCACAGTCCAGCTGGGACACTGACATGTAAATAGCCCCATGCTGTCTTATGTAGTAAAGAAGGGCAGACAATGCATACTCTTCCTTGGCAACATTTACTGCCGAAACAACACAAAGTCAGTATTTACTGACAACATTTACTGCCGAAACCATCTTCAGTCAGTATGTGCAGAGCGGAAAGCAAAGGCATGTTTCTCTGCCCATGGGAAAGTCAGAAAAGGCAAAGTACTACTCATAACATTAGTATGATTTTTAGTTCTTTACGTTTATGCTCTCTCTCTCTCTCTCTTTTCCTACCCTGCACTGGGACAGGGCAAAGGAGGGAGAGGCAGACATAAAAAGAAGTGTGTGTGGTGGGGTTTAGGATTTAGCCTTGAACCCAGGTACCCACGTGTACTTGGAGTGACAGAAATAGAGTGTGTGTGGTGGGGTTTAGGATTTAGCCTTGAACCCAGGTACCCACGTGTACTTGGAGTGACAGAAATAGAGTGTATGTGGTGGGGTTTAGGATTTAGCCTTGAACCCAGGTACCCACGTGTACTTGGAGTGACAGAAATAGAGTGTGTGTGGTGGGGTTTAGGATTTAGCCTTGAACCCAGGTACCCACGTGTACTTGGAGTGACAGAAATAGAGTGCGTGTGGTGGGGTTTAGGATTTAGCCTTGAACCCAGGTACCCATGTGTACTTGGAGAAACAGAAATAAAAAGGAGTGTGTGTGGTGGGGTTTGGGGTTTAGCCTTTAGTCCAGGTACCCATGTGTACTTGGAGAAACAGAAATAAAAAGGAGTGTGTGTGGTGGGGTTTGGGGTTTAGCCTTTAGTCCAGGTACCCACGTGTACTTGGAGAAACAGAAATAAAAAGGAGTGTGTGGTGGGGTTTGGGGTTTAGCCTTTAGTCCAGGTACCCACGTGTACTTGGAGAAACAGAAATAAAAAGGAGTGTGTGGTGGGGTTTGGGGTTTAGTCCAGGTACCCATGTGTACTTGGACATGGTAATGGTTTACCCACTGATTTCATATCTTTTTGATTACAGGTGCTTATCTTCCTTAACAATGGAATTCTCTTCTCTGATTGGCTGAGGTGGAAATTAACTTTGTGTAACTGGCTACCTTTGAAATAGATCTAAAAAAATGTAATGACCATTTCCATATCAACGCGCTTATCAATGGTATCCGCTTCGCAGAGTTCTTCGCCCCCACGTCGCCATTATTTCCACGGTCACCTCGTTGCCCATTATCCCTTACATAATTGGCTACCTTTGAAGTAAATCTCCACAATTTGAATCACTGTTCCATATCAATGCGCTTATCAGTGGTAGCCATGACAACTCTCTTAGCCAAGTTATAAAAAAGTGAAACTCTTTGATTTTTTACACACAAAGTGAAATAATATGGGCCTATTTTTGATAACAGCTTACAGCTAATGGAAACCCAAAATTCAGTATATTACATCACGCCAACACAAAAGTGAATATCAGAAAATCCAAAATATCAGCCTTCTGAGAAGTATGTTCATGCGTATGCCACCCGTTTCGTTTGGCCCTGCTTTTGCATTTCACACTGCACTGAAATAAACAAACTCTTCTACGATATTGTTATCCATTGGGATGTGCCTGTGGCTGTGCCCTAACAGCATTCTGCAAAGACAGCCTGAGCCTGTGAGAGGGTTTCCTGGCATCGGCGAACCAAGGACAGCTGTGGAATAAAACAGACTGGTGGTGATTGATAGTGGCGAAATTACATCACCTGCTGTCGACATCAGGAGCAGAGACGTGAGATCCATTTTCTGGTAACTTAAGAAGCCGGTAACATCAAGAGTTTCTTGAATATTGATAAGTTGTACCAACATGACATCCACCCCTGTCGTGCATGGCCAGTTAACTAACCACCATGAGGCCTAATTTGATCCGTTTTTGAAATTTATGAGACCGTGCTTGGCTTGTAATCCTTTATTAAGAAAAACATTATAAAATTCCTCTGCCAGTAGTACAAAAAAGCTCATAAAACCCCCTTCAAAACACAATTTCAGAAACAATCCATAAAATAAAGACTCCGCCAACTGTACAAAAATGCTCATTAAAACCAATTGTAGAAACAATACCAATAAAAACACAATTTTAGAGACAATCCATATATTATCTACTAAAGACGACTAAAAATGCAATCACACAAGTCCCTTTAGTGTGTGCAAAAAAACATGCGTACATGTATCATGCGCACATACTGAAATATGTGTTTTAGGCGTGATCCCACAAGCTTAATGTCCTTCGAATACTCAGGTCCAGGCCGAGCGGGGTCGTCCTCTTATCTGTCAGGGTTAGAGAGTCAAAACAAGGAAACGATTACACAGTTATATTAAAGAACAATATTAATTAACAATTACTTTATGCTAAACCATGCTGTATTCAATACAATATACATGTAGTTCAGCATGAACGTGTGTATGGTTTCATGTTTTAAAGGAGGTATATTCATTTTACAAAAACCTTACTGAAAAGTACTGAAAGTTGTGACTGCAAACATTGTTTTCAAATGTGAGTTAAGAACTGATGATGCTAAACTCCAGCACTAAGCTTTAGACAGTCATAACAACACTGGCTAATCTTTGAAGAAATTCCACTGAAGTGATTTTCACAACAGGTTCTTAAGCACAGCTTTACCCAATTCTATAATGCACTACATAAGTAATATGTTTTCAAATAAAAACTAAAAAGAAGTTAGATTAAGCAACAAGGGCACTTGTTCTCACAGAGGAACAGAAAAACTGAAACTGTAATCAGATAGAAAAGGAGAAAACACTCTGCTGACCAAGGCACTCCTTGAATAAAATGCCTTTGTGCTTTATTTGGTAATGGTAATCTTGGACCAAAGACCACCAAAAACTACCTTGAGAATTGATCGTGACATTGACTTTAAACGAAAAATCAGAAAACCTGAAAATCAGAACATATGGTGAAAGTCCAACAACATCGGCCATGGAGGTACGCAAAGCGTATTCAAAAGTGCCGTTCACCCTGTTACGAGTTGATAAACCACTGAAAGGGTTTTGGAGACATTATTTTAAGGTTGAAAGAAGGGCTTGGTGTTGGTTTAAGGGTGTAGAGGTGTGTGTGGCTCACCCTGTTACGAGTTGATGACCCACTGAAACGGTTTTGGAGACATTATTTTAAGGTTGAAAGAAGGGCTTGGTGTTGGTTTAAGGGTGTAGAGGTGTGTGGCTCTATTTTAAGGTTGAAAGAAGGACTTGGTGTTGGTTTAAGGGTGTAGAGGTGTGTGTGGCTCACCCTGTCCTGGTAGCCCTGCTGGGCCAGCCTCTGGGTCTCCACCTGCAGCTGCGCCTCCTCCAGCCTCAGGGCTGCCCGCTCCTCCTCCTCCTCCCTCTCGCGCCTCCTCTCCTCCTCCCAGCGCTCCCGCCGCTGCGCCTCCACCTACACAACACACACACAGACATTACATACACATACACGCACACACACACACACAAACATATACATACACACGCACACTACTATATACATGTACATGTGTAAAATGTGCACATGAATAGTACACTACATTTATACACACAATACATTTATGTGTTACTTTGTTACATTTCCTCCTACAAATCCATTTCCAGCTTTACCCATGAGATGGGACCAGTTAGCACCTGCTCAGTGACAATAAGTAGCCAGACTAGCACTGCCCATGTACCTCCACCCAATCTTCTATTTTGCTACAGCACTCAGTCAGGCAACTAGCCTGGTAAAGCAGCCCTTCACACTTCATTTCATTTTGTACAGGGGGTCTGGCAGTGCTGCATTGAGAAACAATTTCTTCCTGGAGGTGTGGACTCTGCTCCACCCAATATTGTATTTTGCTACAGTACTCCGTCAGGCTACTCTCCCAAGGCTTGGGCTTGCCTTAACCATTTTTGTAGTTTCCAGTCAGCTGTGATTGGTTGAAGGCAGGCCCAATGCTTTTAAAAGTGACACAAAGTACCCATTCACCAGGAGTAATGTCACGTATGTGTATGGAGAGTAGCCAGATTGTTTGTAGGATGTGAAAAAGTCTGGACCACCACACCAGGCTAGCTGGGCAGTAAGCCTATCCCACACCTGTGCGTTGATCTCCTGCATGGGCGTAAAGGAAGTAAATGTATGTCTGTGGAGAGCAGCGAGACTGTTTGCATGAAGTGAAAAGGTCTGGACCACCACCCTAGGCTGGGTAGGCAGTAAGCGTCTCCCTGACCTGTACGTTAATCTCCTGCATGCGCATAATAAAGTAAATGTATGCCTATGGAGATTAGCCAGATTGCTAGGTAGGCAGTAAACCTATGCCTCCCCCTACCTGTGCATATATATATAGGCAGTAAACTAAGCGTGCCCCCCCCCCCTCACCTGTGCGTTGATCTGCATGCGCGTATAGGCAGTAAGCGTAAGCGTGTCCCCCCCCCCTCACCTGTGCGTTGATCTGCATGCGCGTATAGGCAGTAAACTAAGCGTGCCCCCCCCCTCACCTGTGCGTTGATCTCCTGCATGCGCGTATAGGCAGTAAGCGTAAGCGTGTCCCCTCACCTGTGCATGGATCTCCTGCATGCGCGTACCGGAGGTAAATGTAAGCGTGTCCCCCCTCACCTGTGCGTTGATCTCCTGCATGCGCGTATAGGCAGTAAACCAAGCGTGTCCCCTCACCTGTGCGTTGATCTCCTGCATGCGCGTGGTCCTCTGGCCCTCCTGCTCCTCGCGCTGCTGCTGTCTGCTGAGCTGCTCCTGCTCCAGCTGCTCCCTCAGCTCCTCGCGCCTCCTGCGCGCCTCCTCCTGTGCCTCCTGGTTCTCCTGCATCTTCTGCTCCAGCTGCTGCTGACGCTCCCACAGAACCTTCCGGGTTTAAGGAGAAACAAATGATGAGGGGGATAATGATGAATAGGTACAGCGAAGTGATTCCCATTTGTCACTGTGATGACACAGCACACACAACCAATTTTAACCTCTGCATTTAAGCATCACGCGTGTGAGCAGCCGTGACAACGGTGCCCGGGGAGCAGTGTGTGGGGATGGGTCCATGCTCAGGGTGCCCGGGGACCAGTGTGTGGGGATGGGTCCATGCTCAGGGTGCCTCAGTCACAGGGCAGGATGGAGGAGAGTGCTGGTCATTCACCCCCCACCCCCATGTTTACCCTTCCTAAAGGGAGCAGTGTGTGGGGATGGGTCCATGCTCAGGGCGCCTCAGCCACAGGGCAGGATGGAGGAGAGTGCTGGTTATTTACTCCCCCCACCCCCCACCCATGTTTACCCTTCCTAAAGGGACCAGTGTGTGGGGATGGGTCCATGCTCTGGGTGCCTCAGTCACAGGGACAGATGGAGGAGAGTGCTGGTCATTCACTCTCCCCACCCACCTGTCGGTATGGGAAACGGAACCTATGACCCTTTGGCTGCAAGTATCACTCTTTCACCGCTAGCCCATGACTACCACAGTTAGGGCATGTAGCAGATGCTTTTCTCCGAAGTAACATACAACACCTGTAAACACCACATTATGAACAAAAACACTTGGCTAATATAGGAAAGATAACTAACCAACATAGGTTAACAATGATTAGGAACTATGAATCCAGTAAACTGCAAAAATAAATGGCCAGTAATGAATCAAGTAAAATATACACTAAAAAGATGTGTCTCTACACCGTCAGAGCAACGTGTGATTGCATCCAAACTATTCCACCATAAAGGCACAAAAAAAGAAATATATAAGCATGCCATTGTTTTAGCTGCCATTTCTTTGTGGAGTATTGGAGAAGCAGTCCCACACTTGGGGAACTGGGTGATGTATCCAATTTCTTTCTGGAGTATTGGAGAAGCAGTCCCACACGGGGGGAACTGGGTGATGAACCCTATTTCTTTGTGGAGTAATGGACCAACTGTCCCACACACACACGCACATAGACGGAACTGGGTGATGAATCCTCATCCTTACCTCCTTCATGAGCTTCTCCCTGGCTCTCTTCTCTCTCGCCCACTCTGCCTCCCTCTTCTCCCACATGCGCTGGGCCTCCTCACTGTCAGAGCACACGGTACATTAGTTAGTATTTCAACATTCACTACGGGCACATGGTAGGATCGGATTGGATTGGGAGTTGCTACCCAACGGGTGGTCTGTCCCAAATCCCTGTGCACATGAGAGTTCGTGTTAGCGGATAATGGTCAGAGATCTGGCCGTTCCCGCTACGCTAGATGGCGCTATATTCCTTTCAACAAGTGGTGTTAGAACTACTTCAGGTTGACGGCTGCTAAAAAGAAAACAAACAAACTATCTGGCGGCATACAAAACAAAGATAGCGCTCGAGGAGGTTGACAGAGCAGCATTTGCATGCATGTTGTGCATTCTCCTTTGTTTGGAAGTCCGTATGAAAGAACAAACAGCGTTTTTGGTTTCCTTGATACGACATGAACTGTGCCATCGGCGTTTGATATTACAAGCAATTGAGGACAACGAGACTTGTTGAGAGCAGGCGATAGAAAGCCTCGACGTACAGTATGGATGAAAATCAGGGACAGAAGCGTCTGAGATCGAGTGGTTTTACATGCGCAGTACGCGAATCCAAACCAATACCGTGCACAAGGCGGCACCAAGCGGATTAACATCGGCTTAAGCCAGGGGTTGCAATCGGATTCGCGAAACCAATCCCTATACGATCTTTAGCCTGCACATGAATTCGATACGATCCCAAACCATTTCCAATCGGATTCAACTTGTCCATGTGCACGCAGTGATTCATCACCCTTATTTTACATACTCTCTCTTTACATGAGTAAGGCCTCACAGCACTCACCACTCTTATTTTACATACTCTCTCTTTACATGAGTAAGGCCTCACAGCACTCACCACTCTTATTTTACATACTCTCTCCATATAATAGTAGATCCACTCATCACCCTTATTTTACATACTCTCTCCATACATTAGTAGATCCACTCATCACCCTTATTTTACATACTCTCTCCATACATTAGTAGATCCACTCATCGCCCTTATTTTACATACTCTTTCCGTACATTAGTAGATCCTTACAGCACTCATCGCCCTTATTTTACATACTCTATCTTTACATTATAATCACTATAATGATCACTATCAATTATGCATCTACGGTCATAATTTCTAAAAAAAAAAAAGCAAAAAAAAGCAAGGCACAAACCATTGAGGTGTGCTTTGTTTTTACATGAGCAAGGACCAAATGGGATTTATTAGCAATGTAGGACAGTGTTTTTTTGAGGCTTTTTAGCCTGTAATCGGACAGGACAGTGAAAAGTACTTGGGAGAGACATGGGGTCAGGAAATGACATCAAATGTCTACTTCAATCTCCATCTGCTCTTTCACCTGCAGAGGATCTCAAACTCCGCCTCCCTCTGCACTCCCCTGTGGAGGAGCTCAAACTCCGCCTCCCTCTATTCTCACCTGTAGAGGATCTCAAACTCCGCCTCTCTGCTTCTCACCTGTAGAGGATCTCACTCCGCCCTCTATTCTCACCTGTAGAGGAGCTCAAACTCTGCCTCCCTCTGCACTCACCTGTAGAGGATCTCAAACTCCGCCTCCCTCTGCAGTCCCCTGAAGAGGAGCTCAAACTCCGCCTCCCTTTATTCTCACCTGTAGAGGAGCTCAAACTCCGCCTCCCTCTGCACTCACCTGTAGAGGATCTCAAACTCCGCCCTCTACTCTCACCTGTAGAGGAGCTCAAACTCCGCCTCCCTTTATTCTCACCTGTAGAGGAGCTCAAACTCCGCCTCCCTCTGCTTCTCGAGCTGCAGCTGTTCCTCCAGCACGCTCTTCATCCAGGCGGCGTCGGCCACCGCCCTCTCGCGCCGCGCGCTCTCCAGCGTCCGCTCCTGCTGCTCTGCCTCCACCAGCGCCGCCAGGATCCGCCGGTCCGACTCCTGCAGCCAGCCACGGGTCACAGGTCAGGTCAAAGGTCACAGAGAGAGCCTCAACGAAAGTCCTTTTGCAGGTGCCATAGAAAGCCACCACAACTCTACTTGCACTGACAAAGTGATAACACAAGCTGCCCACAGGCCACTCACCAGCTCCTCCTGCACCTGCGCTGCTCTCCTCTTCAGCTGGAGACGGTACTGCCGCGACAGGAACCGCCTAAACAACACACAGATAACAATAATAAAAATAACAAACAACAAATAAAAAATAATAGGAATAAAAATAAATAAGGAGACAGAGAGCCCCTTTCAGCTCCAGGTGCTGCATCAGAGGCCACTTGCAGTGGAGGCAAAAATAGTGTCTAATGAGCTGATTACCTGCTAATTACTGCGACCATTAAAGACTAAAATCAGCAGCGCATTTCAGCATAAATTATGGAGAAGTACTTTCGTAAGTGTTAATTGCTCTCTGTACAATTCAGACGTACTCCCTTAACGCTGGGACATTACATTCCTTAGTGGTGTGCATCCTTAATGTTGCTACAGCACGTTAAACACATTTGTAGTGCACATCCCCATTGTTACTATGCTACTCCTTTGTAGTGTAGTACTGTCAGCAATCTCGACTGGCCACATTCCACAAGTCCCGTACCCCAGATTGGCTTTCTTCCTCTCCTCCTCCGCTCTCCTCCTCTCCTCCTCCAGCCTCTCCACCTCCCAGTGCTGGGCAAACAGGGCCTCCTGCTCCTTCTTCAGACGCTTGGCCTGGTGGGGGCACACAATGCATTATGGTCCGGAAGTGGTCATGTCAGTCCTTACTCAATTTTTTAAATAATTATTTAAAAACAAATGCCTTGTAGCAAAACTTTTAAATCGTAATCTGAACCATACTACTGTAGTTTTGACAAAATCTTCTGTAGAACATTGAAGCTGATTTCAGATTGATTCAGATAAATGCATGAAATATTTTTGCAAGAAATTTGATTAATTTCAATAAATTAATATGTACATTGTATTCCATAACATCTTCTTTATCCATACATGTGCGAATAACTAAGAATGTTTAAAAGAAGAGGAAACACAGATGGCTGTGTACACTGTGTGCACAAGATAACAACACTTCAACCTGGCCAAGCCCTACAATTAGGCAGTGCTGCCTGTGGATTAAATATGTCACCATATGGTGCTGCATCTTCACCCACAGATTAGCCAGCATATGGCTCTGCCAGTGTGTACATAGTGCTGAGGGCATCTTTTCTGCCCATGCCGCCCTAGGGGTGCGAAGACAGAGCCGGTAAACACTCTTCTCTTCTCGTCTCTTTATATTTGTTTTGTACTTGTTTTGTACACGTACATTTTTGCCTTTATGCACCTATTTGATAGGACAATGAAAAGATGACAGGAAATGAGTGGGAAAGAGAGACCGAGAAAAAGAGGGGAAACGACCCAGGCTGGAGATGGACCCGACCCTGGGTCACCATGGGCACTGTGCCCATCAATGGCACGGAGCGCTCCCACCACTGTGCCACAGCACCTGCCTCTTTTCGTCTCCTTTCTCCTCTCAGATCTGCTCACCTCCTCCTCTCTCAGTTTCAGCTCCTCCATCTGCTGCCGGAGATCTTCAGCTCTCCTCTTCTCCTCCTCCTTCCGCTTCTCCTCCGCCTCCTTCATCCTCTCCAGAGCCTCCCGCCGGGCGCGCTCGTACTCGTTCTCGAAGCGTTTCTGCTCCTCCTGGGCCTTCTCCTCACACTGGGAGTCAGGAGAGACAGAGAAGAAAACATTACATTTTTTATTTAAAGTCACTTACATTACATTGCACTTAGCAGATGCTTTTATCCAACGACACTTACATTACATTACACTTAGCAGATGCTTTTATCCAAAGACACATTACATTACATTACACTTAGCAGATGCTTTTATCCAACGACACTTACATTACATTACACTTAGCAGATGCTTTTATCCAAAGACACTTACGATGAAGGACTCAAACTAAGCTACAGATGTGCAGAGGAGGGCAGAGTAAGCAGGAGTGCAACAAAATTAGTACAGACAGGGTACAGGACAGTGCCGGTGAGGCACTACGTGCACGTGGTAGGATCGGATTGGATTGGTATCGGATTGGGCAGGACAGTGCCGGTGAGTCACTACGGGCACGTGGTAGGATCGGATTGGATTGGTATCGGATTGGGCAGGACAGTGCCGGTGAGGCACTACGTGCACGTGGTAGGATCGGATTGGATTGGTATCAGATTGGGTGTTGCTACCCAACGGGTGGTCTGTCCCAAATCCCTGTGCACATGAGAGTTCATGTAAGCGGATAATGGTCAGAGATCTGGCCGTTTCCGCTACGCTAGATGGCTCTGTATTCCTTTCAACAAGTGGTGTTAGAACTACTTCAGGTTGACGGCTGCTAAAAAGAAAATAAACAAACTATCTGGCGGCACACAAAACAAAGATAGCGCTCGAGGAGGTTGACAGAGCAGCATTTGCATGCATGTTGTGCATTCTCCTTTGTTTGGAAGTCCGTATGAAAGAACAAACAGCGTTTTTGGTTTCCTTGATACGACATGAACTGTGCCGTCGGCGTTTGATATTACAAGCAATTGAGGACAACGAGACTTGTTGAGAGCAGGCGCTAGAAAGCCTCGACGTTCAGTATGGATGAAAATCAGGGACAGAAGCTTCTGGGGTCGAGTGGTCTTACATGCGCAGTACGCAAATCCAAACCAATACCGTGCACAAGGCGGCACCAAGCGGATTAACATCGGCTTAAGCCAGGGGTTGCAATCGGATTCGCGAAACCAATCCCTATACGATCTTTAGCCTGTGCACATGAATTCGATACGATCCCAAACCATTTCCAATCGGATTCAACTCGTCCATGTGCACGCAGTGAGTGGAGGTTAGCTTTGTTAGATGGGGAAGTTCTCCCAGAAAAGAAGAGTCTTCAAGAGCTCCTTGAAGGTAGAGAGGGATGACCCTACTCTCATAGCAATTGGTAGCTTCTTCCACCATTGTGGGACAACAACAGAGAACAGTTTCAACTCAGATCGCCTTGTGTGCCAAGTTGCCAACCTCAGCGTTCCACCGCATGCTCGTTCATCCTGACTGGCACACACAGGTAACGGCTCAGTGGAACTAAACATGTGGTGACACTTGAGGTGGACTAAAGTGTCGTAATAAAATGTGGCTTCACCTTCAGTGCCTGGTAATGAAACCTCTTAACTTTTATTCAACGCCCGCTCACATGGGCGAAACTCTGCACGCTGGGCGGCCATGTAATAGCACCTGTTAGGATTACCTGTTTCTTCTCCTCACGCTGCACCTGCCACTGGCCCACAACGTGATCTTTATGCAACGCCGACTCCACCTGTGAGCACAAGCAAAAGCGTGGGGATCAAGACAAGGGCCAGACAGATGAGGTAAAAGGGCTGCTGGGTTTGGGACTGAACCAACACGCTCAGGTGAACAGGCTGGGCATGGAACATCACATTATCCCACCTATTAGCTTCCAGATTGGGTCAATACAGGAAGCTCCATAACAACCAAACTGGACCTTTCAACTTGTCACCTTCCCTTCTCAGATGTCACTAAATGTGTCTTAAATGTTCTGTTTGTTTACCTGAACTGTGGAAATAATTCAGGAATTAGTGTTTGTTTGTAGTACCAATCTTGTATAGCAAAGATGTTGCTAAAAAAATCAGACCGATCGACAAAAATGAATAAGGTATGTAAAGTGTATTTAAATTCATATTTAATTCTTAAAAAGACATCAGGCTGAAAAAACATGACAACATGAGAAAACATGACAGCTGAGGGTGTATTTGGCTCTCAAACAGCTGTCGTAACCAACCTTTCGCAGCTCAGGGTTGTTTGCCTTCCAGTGTTCCCTAAGCAACTCCTGAGCAAGCTGTGGAATCCAGAGTGAAAGAAATGTCAGACTTCACAAGGAAACTAAACACTTTAACTATTTGCTCAGAGGAAACAGTCACCACAAACCTCACTGTTAGTATCACAACTATGATTCAAGGAAGGCGGAGATCACACACAGGACATAAATACTTTCAAAATTCTGTATGTGATTAAAGTGCTGAAACAATTTTGCCCATATCAAAACAGGAAGCAAACATTTCAGGTCTAGCCCAACCCCTCTTTTTGAAACTGGAAACGCTAATAAGGGCTAGACCCAAAACGTTTGTCTCATATTTTGGTATGGCTTAAGTTGTTTCGGCACCTTATTTAAATACAGAATTCGGAGACTTTTGAACTCCTGCGTGTGATCACTTTTCTTGAATAGGTTTTTTTTTTAAATTATGCACCAGGCAAGACACTGTGATAAAATGTAGGTGCAGACACCACGTCTACTTCCCAGTATCAGAACTATGAAATTAGGTCCCCATAGAGCCCTTCACCACAGCACCTTCACCCCATAGAACCCTTCACCACAGCACCTTTCTTCTGCGCTCCTCCCTAGCGGTTCGGAGGCTTTCGGTCTTCTCCACCAGCTGCCTGGTCAGGGCGCTCCTCTCCGGGACCATCTGCCTGAGCTCCTCCTCTAACATGTCTCTCTCCTCCTGCAGCATCGCTCTCAGACGCCCCCGTCTCTGCTCCAGACTCTGTCTCTTCTCCTCTTGCACACGGTCACGGTGGAATGCACTCATGCTTTAAACGTGGATGGGGCGAGGGAGCATATCAAGAAAGATGTATACAATATTACTACACACAAAGTTTTCGTTTTTGTTAGTCCACAGATCATGGTGTGCTCAGTCCTGGAAATTATTTTTTTTCCATGGGTTTGAGTGATCTTTGGGTCAAGGTGAAATTTGTCCAATAAGCCCCTGAAGACTTATGCGTGGGCAGTTTTAACTATCCTTTTTGGACATGTAATTATACATAAAGACATTTTGAATACGTTGCACCTTGGCCTAATCAACTTTTCTCTTTTTTGATCAATTTATGTTTTTTTAATCTTACGTTATAAATATTGACAAACTAAACGCACCAGGACAAATCTTTAGTATGACCACTGTGATGTTTTACCTCACTGGATTTCTACTTGGGATAAAATTTTGAGGTGTCTAAATATTATCATCAAGCCAGGGCAAGAATATGCGTGCGTTTAACGACTGTAACATTACAATAACAACATCATGTACACTAAACTCCTTGTTATTATTAATGTATGGGGTACTGTTCATGGAAGTAACTTTACCTTTGTTCGTACGACTGGCGTGAGCTCCAGTGCGCCTGTTTGCTGGTGCGAGTGCCATGGTCCTGGAAGTACTTCGAGTGGAGCTCCCATTGCTGCCGCAGACGAGCTTCTTGGTCTCGTCGCCGTACCATCTGCCTCTCCAGCGTCCTCACTCTACTCGGCCAGTAAGAAGCAAGCGTTGGCAACGCCATGGTCCTGGTTACAGATGTACGCCAAATCAAAACCTGGCTACTAACTTAAATATACATTGTGTGAGCCCCCATTTGCGTCCCCATAGAGATTGACGCCAAAACATGGTACTTATGCAGCCTACAACAGAACTATAATGGCAATGTTTAGTTAGATGGACCCTTTTCAGCTTTTTTTTTTTTTTACAAAGAACACAAAGTACTTGTGCATGTAGGAAGAGCACCTTAGAGAGAAACTATAGCTATTACACCTACCCCTACACTATCTATAACCAAGTAAATAGTTCAGGCTAGTCCCTACTCCCAGGTGTAACACGCACAATGTTAACTTGCTAGCTCTACAGTCCATCATCATCATTACACACATATGTGGTTATAGGCAATTTCAGTTAGCAATGTGTTCCACAAAGATTTTCAAAATTCTCACCCCTTAACCAACAAGAGGTTAGTAACTCTTTTGCTTCGATGAAAGTCGTTTAGCGCCCAACAACGTGTTTTGCTCTTGAACAGGAGAGACAGTTGACCCCTTGCAGAGAAACAACAGAAAGCTTTCAAAACGCGGCTTCCTGTTTCTCCTGGTTACAGGGCTACGGCACATCGGAGGACTCAAAAAGGTTTCTTAAATAAAAAGCGAAGTGTCTGTCTCAGCTAGAGTCACATGAAACCCAAGCCTGGTAAACCAGCCCCTTGTAATTCATTGGGGCTAGTTTACCAGGCTAATGAAACCCAAGATTCATACCTAATATTAATACCACGATTATCATGATTGTCAACAATTGGTTTGTGTTATTGTTATTTATTTATCTGTATAAATATATGTAGGCTATAGTTATTATAATATTACCTTACAAAAATATTGTCGACCTGTAGAAAAAGTTGTATGTTATCCTAGTAAAAGTTGTTCATCAGATAAATTATGAATGCATTAAAAGGCCAACAACGGCTAGTTAAAAGTGTCACATTCTCGTCTCAGGTGGCAGAGGCCTTGTCAGGCTATCACTTTCATGGTGTCGAAAACAGTAAGTATGTTATAGGCTTACCATTTTATTTATTATTGACACAGGCACAGGTTACTAACTGGATGAAATTGGCACTACTTGCCTATCACATTTTTTATATTCAAACGGAAATGTTTTGGTGACATTCTGTTTTACATAAAGGCCATGTTATCAATTAAATTAATCAGGAGTACCGTAAAGACGGGAAAAAATGTAGACTGGTCTTGATGGATCTGCAACACATTTCAAAGACTCTTATTTCATCACAATAGTAGAACTACATTACATTAGCACTAGCCTACATTTTCTTTTACATCTTCTCTAAATGCCTTTAGCTTCACATAATTTACATAATATTAAGCTCGATGATTAAATTCATATTTGTATTTGTCCCGCCTCCTTGCATTTGATTGGCTCTTCCTCGTCCACCTGTGGAAATTGGCATGCTGTCTGCCGGTGGCGTTGTGGTCAGCTGTTAGTTGCCTAGACTCCTGAGATTTCTGTGAAACCCGCAGTTCCGGGTTGTCGTTCCATCACGGTTTTCAGGGCTACATAATTTTCTTGCTGACGCTGTCACTGTGCTCTGTCAATCATGGCACTGCTGTTAGACCATCAGTTCAGACAGCTTCCAGCCGACAAGCAAGTGGAAACTCGACCATTTCTGGAAGCAGTATCATATCTTCCGCCCTTCTTTGGTAAGTCCTCTGATGAAACTACGGTGGTGGAAGCTGTGATTTGTGAGATTTGAGTCAGGTCATGGGACACAGTCGACTAGAGACTTCAAGAAAGACTTTTTCTTCAAGATAGTTATTTCAGTTTGGCTACTATATTACCTAGCTACTGCTTAGAGACTGAACGCATGCTGCGTCCGCCGTGTTAACTTCTTGTGCAAAGTAGTGAATCTTACCCATTAAAATACATTCTTTCACAGTAGGAAACCTGAGATCTGTCTGTGTAGCGTAGCTTAGCCTAGCTTACGTGAGTGCAGTTGACGTTTCAATTAAGTGTGACTGCAACAACAGTTCTTTTCAGCAGTGTCACACCAACGAAGGTCTGTCACATACTAACAGCATCTGGTCTAAATTAATGCAATAAAAAGAAACAGTGGTGGGGTTGTTCAGAAAGAGCCGTTTTTTTTCGTCCACGATTAAAACTTTCCTTAAGCACTGTGCCACAGAAGGTGAGAGATTAGTCATCAAAACACCGACGAGCAAAAACAAACTATTACGCTGCAAAGGGTCAACTTTGTAATGGATCGAATTCCCCCCTCTAAAGCAGGCAACAAACCTTTTGCATGCATAATTTAACAACCTGCCCCAATTTTAAGTTAAGAAAATTGATTAGTCTGGTGTTAAGTTGCCTTTGCCTATTCAAACATAACGATGGGTGGCGAGACACCTTTGTTAAAGCCTTCATTTGGAATGAATCTGTTCACTTGGCCACTTAAAAAGGCCAAGATGTCAATGGTTTGTTGTTCTTACTATTCAGGATACTTGGCATTTAATCTCTTTGTGTTTAAGCCAACACATAGCTGCAGCTTAACACAATTAAGGCAAGGCATGTTTGTTTGCTGTGCGTTATGGAGTGCATACACAGGCGTAATTCAGTGGGCTTTTTAACAAATAAAATCCAAGTAGGAAAATTGAGTTAGAAAAACTCAGGGGAAACAGTGCCTTATTGTTTGGCCTCCTGATCCATCTGGAAGAAGTGTAGCCTAAAGCATTCAGCCATAGTGGTATTCATGTGTAGGACTAGAACATGATGGGTAGTGCACACCAAAACATTGTTGTGCTATAAGCATATGCACACAAAGACACACACATGCACTCATGCAGTCATTCGTTTGTTCAAAGGTGTATAGAATAGAAATAAGTGCAAAATAGAACAGACAGGAAACTACGCTTTCAGTCATTTCAAAAGAGACAATCTGACATTTTTTCTGTCTTTTGTTTTGTGTGTGTGTGACTGTGTGTGTGTGTGTGTGTGCATTGTGCGCGTGTCTTTGTGTGCACATGTTAGAACGAGGGTAGAATGAAGAGCCAAAAAGCAGCCAGTGTGGAAAGAACTGTTCCTGTAAAAGCTGGTTAATCAAGTTCCCAGTAAGCAGAGCCATAACCCATAGCCCATAACCCATAGGCTGTGATTACAAGTGAGCCCCATGCTGAGCCCAGAGGAGGCATGGTGATGGTGATGGTGATGGTGATGGTGATGGTGCTGGTGATGGTGCTGTCTTACAGGGCTTCCACCTCCAGCATCAGTCCTACCCACCTGTGGGGCCAAACTGTCCAAACTTGTCTGCCCTTCCTTAATTTCCCCCCAAGGCCTCCCTGACTGCTGGTGTTTTATCGGTAAAACAGTTACACAGAGTGCAGCTGTCCACAGTCCTCCAGTTTTATTCAGTTGGGCTCGGGCAACTTGACTAACCTCTCTCAATGTAAATCGTGCAATGGAGCACGCAATACTCACCCATGGGGAATATTTACCATGTCTGCCTCATCTGCCTCCAATGCTTCTGTCAGACTTATTATTGTCGTGTTGTTTACACTTTTTAGAAAAGAAATATAACACGCTCATACAGATAAGATGGCCTTTGCCATTTTTTTCTTACTGAAACTTCATCCAAACACACACACACACACACAGTATCACATAAATAATTGCTAAATAATCATGGCTGGGTAGTGAGAATGGAAACAGATTGCAATCAGTCCTTCTAACAGGCCTCTTTGATGATAGCATTCTGTGATATACTAAACTGTTTGGCATCAAGATCTGCTTAAAATTTCATGAGAGGGACTGATGCTTTCAGAAATCTTTCATGCTCTCTACACATAATAAAATATTTATTGCCTCTCTTTTTAAAAAGCTGTAAATGTCATGGGTGACACTACGGTCCTCTAGAACTTTTGAGGTTAACTATCCTGTAAAAAACATAATTACCTTTACATACGCATGTTATAATTAATATGTAAAATTGTAATAAGCAACAAAATGTTTTACATAATCATACTTCTCCACTGGCAGTATCCGTACCTAACTGCACTGAAGAATTATCATTGCTGATATTTATTTATTTTTATTCACATGCATTTCCCTGCTGTACTGTTAATTTCAACCAATTTCTGATACTTCATTTCACTAGACCTACTGGGCTCCACAGTTTTTGCTCCAATCAAGGCTGATATTGCTGGCAACATCACAGTAAGTAAAATGTCGCCCCCTGCTGGTCAACTCTGGTTTATTTGAAGAAGTCCAGACACTTCATCAAACAAATGATGAAACAGTGAAAAGTCTCAGCAGATACTGTGGCTTATGTTTTCAGAAAATTAAAGCTGTGTACAACACCAACCCAGGCAGATTTAAAACGCTCCAGAATATTCTGGAAGCAGAGAAGGAGATGCATGGATCTGACTGGCCCAGAGTTGGAGCCACTCTCTCCCTCATGTGGCTGAAAAGGTATCTTCTCACGTCTGACTAACTACTGTATAGAACAGTGTACAAACACCCTGTGTGTGTGTGTGTGTGGAAACATATGTCGGCATGTGTGTGTGTGTGTGTGTGTGTGTAAGGTTGTTTGCGTGAGCAGCAGCTGACGGTGACATGTAAGATTTGTGTTGCTCTCATGTCCACCACTAGGGGTCTCCGGTTCATCCAGGTTCTGCTCCAGAGTTTAGTGGATGGGGAGAAAGATGAGAACAACCCAAACCTCATTCGCGTCAATGTCACCAAAGCCTATGATGTTGCCTTGAAAAAGTACCACGGCTGGTTTGTTCAAAAGCTTTTCAAGGTACTGTGTAATTACAATCTAGTTATGATTCTGTTATTAGCACTGCCAAGGAGGTTATGTTTTGATGGCGCTTTATCTGTCTGCTGTCTGTCTGTCTGTTAGCAAAATAACTCAAAAAGTCATGAGCGTATCATTCTGAAAATTTTACAGTATGTTGTATTGTCACTGCTTCGAGGTGGTTCTTTATTGGTCAAAATCTGTTCATTGGTTACCTTACAAAAATATTCGGAAAATTAAGATGGGAAATCCTGTTTGCGCAATTGACAAAAAGAGGGTGGGGACTGAACTGCTTGGTGGAGGTCTGCGCTCTCTGAGTGCTTTTCTAGTCTTTTTGTGCAATGGATATGGTGACAGTGAGACTTATTTATTAGGAATGATAGTGTGTACACCTCTGTTGTGTTTATGGCTGGGGGTTGTGTTATGTTTGGGTCCTTAACTGCAGGCCGCACTGTACGCTGCACCCTATAAGGCCGACTTCCTGCGGGCCCTTTCCAAAGGTCGCGAGGTCAAGGATGAGGACTGCCTGGAGAAGGTACGCCAGTTCCTGGTCAACTATACCGCCACAGTGGACGCCATTTACAGCATGTACACCAGGCTGAACGCTGAGCTGGATTACACAGTGTGACGACAGGCCCCTCAAACGCCCCACCTCCCACAGCCTTCTCCCTGACATCCTGTTGTTAGTGTGTGTTACCGGGTACACAGTGTGTCTGTGTGCATGTATGGGTGTGTGTTACGGAGCACGCAGTGTGTCTGTGTGCATGTGTGTTTGTGTGAGTGTGTGTTACGGAGCACGCAGTGTGTCTGTGTGCATGTGTGTTTGTGTGAGTGTGTGTTACGGAGCACGCAGTGTGTCTGTGTGCAGGTGTGTTTGTGTGAGTGTGTGTTATCGGGTACACACTGTGTCTGTGTGCATGTATGGGTGTGTGTTACGGAGCACGCAGTGTGTCTGTGTGCATGTGTGAGTGTGTGTTACAGAGCACGCAGTGTGTCTGTGTGCAGGTGTGTTTGTGTGAGTGTGTGTTACGGAGCACGCAGTGTGTGCATGTATGGGTGTGTGTTACGGAGCACGCAGTGTGTCTGTGTGCATGTGTGTTTGTGTGAGTGTGTCTTCCAGGGTACACAGTGTGTCTGTGTGCATGTGTGTTTGTGTGAGTGTGTGTTACGGAGCACGCAGTGTGTCTGTGTGCAGGTGTGTTTGTGTGAGTGTGTGTTACGGAGCACGCAGTGTGTGCATGTATGGGTGTGTGTTACGGAGCACGCAGTGTGTCTGTGTGCAGGTGTGTTTGTGTGAGTGTGTGTTACGGAGCACGCAGTGTGTCTGTGTGCAGGTGTGTTTGTGTGAGTTACGGAGCACGCAGTGTGTCTGTGTGCAGGTGTGTTTGTGTGAGTGTGTGTTACGGGGCACACACAATTTCTCTGTGTGCCTTAGGAGAGTTTCTCTTCCACTCTCCAACCAGTCTGTGTGACTCATCTGTTGACGATAACACTCTTACCATCTCTGAACAGGCTACATACTGTATACTGTATGTATGAGTTTACCTTAACTAATGTGGTTTTAAGCTTCATGGTCAGCTTGGGTTTTACCCGGAAGCCAGACACAGATGTATGTAACCTGGTCAACACAAATAATACCCCACACATAACACCACATACTGACTTGGTTAAAAACAGTATTGTCAGTCTTAATGTTAAGAAAGGTCTAATGCACTTTGATACAGAATACAGAATGTGGTTAGGGTTTTTATTTCTGGTAAATATTATAGTGGTAAAGTATAGCAACTGTTTCAGGAAATGACAAAAGTTTTGTCTATTACTACTACCAACTCTTTTCTACCAGAAAACAAAACAGTGTCTTACATTTCTTAAAGTAGTTGGCTTTAAAATGCATGGACAATCATGTTTAGTGTAGCCCATGATAGGCTGCACTAATATTAGCTTTTCATGGATTCTCTGTCATCTCATTCATTCATTTATTCATTCATTTAAAAATGAATGCCAAATTAGCCATCTGAGTTAGTTCATATGTGTTCTCATGTCATATGATCACACACCTGCACTGTAAACATTTATACTGAGGTCACCTTTCCCATTAAGGTCAGGCTGAGCAAACCAAAAGAAGCGGCTTTATCTTTTAAAATCCAAAATATTGGTTAACATTAATGTATTTATTACATTTAATATATTATTGTTATTTAGTAAGATCATTTATGTTTATCACTTAACACTTTTCCATGCATGCAAGCAACAATCCAAAGGTCATGGTCCAGTATTGCAAAGTGAATCTAAAAAGTTCACTAGATTTTATTGACAGTGATATTTATTTTTATTTATTAAATTAAAATATGAATAGCTACATTTCATTATGGATAACTTTATGCTAAGTATAATCAAATTTTTGCTTAATTAAAATTTTGTGTTGATAATTACTTTTTTTAGTGTCACTTATAATATGGTAGGGTTCGTACACATGCAACCAAAAGAAAGAAACGTTTTACATGAGAGCACAAAATAGACAAGTGGGTTTAGTAATGAAAGCATTATGACTAAATTATAATGCAAAATATTTTATTTTTTTTTGTTTAACACCTTTTACACATCACATAAGTCTGCCTTGACTTATTTTAGTCTTCATTATATCAACCGAAAGGCAAGGCTCAGATATCTGACTTGAGATTTTGTCTTGACTTGTTGTTTAGTCCTTCAGTTACAGCTTATATATTATATATACTGAATTCTAAACTGAGTCATGTCTTTCAAAAGCCATACGTGATCAATGCAGAGTTGTTGCTGCTATGCAAGAGATAAAAAGGCAATTGCCTGTGGAGAACTGAATGGCAGGCAGAATGTTTCAAAACCTTCACAACCTTAACAGAGGACAAAGCTGGTTTCACACAGTTTCTGTACGATTAAGCTTGTGGTCCCTATTTCTAGTTCATGCCGACATTTTCCGCAGTAGGTACTTGAAGCGTATCATCTTGTATCAGACAACGATTGCTTGTGATTTGGATGACGTGTATACATGAAAAGATATTTGTCCTGTTCAATAACGTAGTGTTTATTTAGGCCATGTTCAGTAGTGTAAAGAATAAGAATGTCTAGTGGACAGTGAATGTACACACATTTTTTCGATTATCTAGAGCTGATACCATAGTATGTGAAGGAATTCAGATTTGGTTCTCTAGGATACACATTATGAAGATAATTATTGCTTAAAGACACAAATGGAATGCACGGCAGTTTCCATGCAATGCAATGCAGCAGCAAATTGTTACCTCAACAAAAGTTTGACTGTGAAATGTAACTGTCCAAGGCAGGACATGGAAACGTGATAAGTTTTTACAGGAAATAAAGACAATACAGGCCCAAATTTGTCCATTTGACAAAAACAGACTCATATCTCACAATGCTAAGCTAAAGGTTAAAGTTTAAGGTTGTGGAACTTCATTGCCTTTGGAGGGTATATGGCACACAAGAAGTGAACCCTTAAATGTTAACGAGGTTTTGGATTTATGTCAATTGTGATTGTTTAGTTAGCTCCCCCCTTGTGGCCTTATCTGCACAGAAAAACACCCAGATTGTGCTCTGTAGCCTCCTCACACACTTGGAAAGTACGAGAAAACAGACCCAGTAGATGCATTATCATGCATTATCATTTATCCTCCAGCAGGATGCGTCTTCTCTCAGCCCTGAACATGTGCACATACATAATTCACTGTAGAATGAAATATTTTTGTCACATTTCTTAACTTAACATAATGCCTACAGTACAATATGTCTGCAGGTCTGATTAATAACTCCATGATATTTAAATGAACAAGGATATCCTCACGGCTGCTATCAGTATGCGGTGTGTATGTTTAAAGTGTGTGTTTATGCTGTGTGTGTGTGTGTGTGTGTGTGTGTGTGTGTGTGTGGAGGGGGGGTGAAAGCTATTTGATCTGCTGCCTTAAATACCAAACGGGGCTATCATTTGTACTTGTTTTGTTTTTCAGTAATTGAGAAGCCTTGGCATTGGTTGAAGTGCAATGATGTCAGTGTGCAGTAAATACCTTTTGAAGTGAATTTCAAAGCAAAATGAAAGTTTTCAAGTTTTAAGTTAAAATTGTGATGTTTTAAAAAATAAAATACATTTTGTCTCAATACGTGTGCTGTTTTAAAACTAACATTTTCCTGCTATACATAGGCTACTTTCAATTCGCTAATTAAAAATTTGAATGCATTAAAACAAATCAAAGCATCGCTCGTCTTATAACCCATGATAGTCATTTTCTCTATTGTTGCAGACAGCTTAATAAAAGGGATGCATGGAACATGACCAAACAACACTGTAATGCTCTTCAGCAGGGAAGAAGTAGCCACAAGAACGTTTCACTGTTTAAAAAATGCTAAATCATCTCAGTTGCACTGAAGGAGAAAAGCAGAAGAACTAGGCTGATCTAAGACAAATCCTATAAGCAGACGACACATTGCAGGAGGCCTACTACATGGCACAGCTGGCAAATTCTGGACACACTCTCAGGTACATTTCCAATAGCGGACAAGGGGATATTTACTTAACAACCTGATGTTTGGTAACTTACAGGTAACATAGAAAAGTTGGCTGACAGCTGGTTGGCATTTATTTATTACATTACATTACATTACATTACACTTAGCAGACGCGTTTATCCAAAGCGACTTAGAAAAGGATGTATGTATTTTCCCATGCAACTTTGGCTTCATATTATTTGACAGTGGTTGCTTTCCTAGGTGCTGTACTTGGATGTGACAAGGGAATGGAATGGAAATAATCATAACAAAGATGCTTTAATTCCATGTTAAATAATTTCTCCCATATCTAGGCAAAATACCGGTAATGTGTGTGCATTCGTTCCCTTTAACTCTTGGAGTCATCAAATCAGCAAGTGTGCTGACTGACTTACTGACTTACTTCCCTTGTAACACCCCCCCAAAAAACTTTTTATGCTGTTTGCTCGCCCCGTGTATTTCCCTAGCCTGGGTTGTGGCGTGCCGTTACATTGGCAGTCACGGCAAGAGTACACCTACCTTGGCTGCCACATAACCTCTACCGTTGTCGGGTCCACACCCTGTCCTTGCTGCATAAAGCTTGTTTTGTGAGTTGTTGAGGGCGGGGGAATCAAGGCAGACTACTGGACCTAGGCTACGCGCTTCAACTTGGAAACTTGGGTTGATTTAATGCCGGGATGGCAAAGATGGCAACAGTCATTGCTTGGTTATTTTCTGATACTGACAGAAAAAACTGAACTGAGGATTAGTCTTTGCTCTTCTTATCCTCGTTTGCTCTTCGCTTCAGCGGAATTCTCGACGACTGTAGGAAAAGGTAATGTGGATTTCGCCAAACTCACTGAAGTGAATTGGAAATTTCGCAGACTCATGTGTATGTTTCTCTTCAGGGGTTTATTAACCTGATTTTTTGGTATTTTTAAAGGAATAAGTTTACCAAGCCAAACTTTAAACGGAATTGTACTGCCCTTATCAAAGCAACATTAAGCTGCCGCTCTAGATATTTTTTTAGAACTTTTGACAAGGCAGACTGACAGATGTAAGTGGGTTTGAACGGATCCTACGCAGGAAATTACTTAAGTTTTGCCCAATGTCATGACTCAGTGTCTACATGTGTAGGCTATACTATAATAAGTGCGTTTGTCATTAATTAAATGAAACCTCTTCAGGAAAATCATTAAGGTATTCCTTAGAAAATCGCCCAGAGAGCGACCAACTACAGTATAATGAGAATTTGTTTGTAAGTAGGCTTGGCCACTTAAACTAGCCTTTTAATCCTGTGGTCTTTTAAGAAAGTAAAACGAAGTTGTAAAGTTCCAGGCTGTTCTCATCATGACACATTAGTGTTAGGCTATTGAAAAACTGTGTTGTTTAGAAGCATACGTCAAGCTTATCCTGACACCTAAGTCCTAATTTGTGAACAAATGCAGTAGCCTATGTCTCTCTATTCCCCTGAAGGAATGTGTTGTAGTATCCAAAAGTTTGAGCGTCCATTGTGTAGTCTGCAGTTGTGGTTGAAGTCAGTGCAACGTCAACAGGATGGTGCAATTTTCTTTTTAGCAAATCTTCTTTTTCCCACAATCGTGCGCATCTTCCCTCCCTTGACAAAATTCACATAACCCTCCTCCTCTTTCCACTCCTCCTGTGCCTGAATTGTGTCATATCCACTCAGCTCACTGGGGGGAAACACACAGCCTCTCCTGGGAGAGGAGATTAACGTGTGGCCCTTCCAGCAACACATGTGACCGAGATAGCCACCCTTGTCTTTTTTCCCTGCCTGTGTTGTGTGTGATGTGGGGCTTACAGAGGCATCCCATTGGCTTTGTCTGTCTTCACCCACCCTGGCCAGCACACTCACCCACTCACTGCTGTGCTCCTGACTCTAAAAACGTCCCCACTGTGACTCACCAACACAGCTCTTGTGGAAGAGTCACCCTATGGTCTCATCCAACAACAATTGCATGTCCTCTCTTGTGTTCACTTTATGGTCTCATCCAACAACAATTGCATGTCCTCTCTTGTGTTCACTTCTTGTTTTACTTTCACTGTGCACTGGCGAGAGCAGACCCCCCATCCCCCTGTAATTATGGGAAGCACTGTATGCGTTTGTCCTGGCTGGCTGGTTGGGGTCAGGTTAGTGCTGTCCTGGGGGCAGGGCGAGTGGCTCTCTAGAGTTTATTACACAATTGGGTTCCCAGGCCCTTTATCACAAACACTTAGACGGCCACAAAGACCTGTTTGTTTATGATACCAAAATCAGATAACCAAATCTTTTATTAATCCATAAAATTAATAATGGGAAAAAAATGTCAACTAATGCGCAAAGTGGCAATCAAAACTGAGAGTTTCAATTGTGTAACCAACTATTACATATTGTTGGTGCTATAAGGGGAACAGCACTATAAATAAATAAAAAAAAGCAGACCACATGTAATTATTTGCTTCCTTAATTTGTTGAGCATAATGCATCACACAAGAACCGGTTTTCTGCTTACACATGTATTCCAGGAAAGGCTAGCCTCACCAGGCAACGTCACATTCCTTAGTAAGGGTTCCACAGGTTGATGAGCTGCTTCGTGGTACTCAAACGGGGCTCATTCCTGGAAGTGGCGAGTTCATTCATGAGGCCCCTTTGATGCCTGCTTGGGGAAACACATACCTGAACACAGACAGAAAGAGAGGGAGGCAGAGAGAGACACACAAACAGACAGACAAAGAGCAAGAGAGAGAAAGAGACAGAGAGAGACTTTGTATGCGTGGTTGCATGTGTGCATTTGTGTGAGGGTATGTGAATGTGTGTTTGTGTTTGCGTATGTGTCTCTGTGTATGTGATGTGTCACGTGTTTGAGTATGCACATGAGTGTGTGTGTGTGTGTGTGTATGTGTGTGTGTGTGTGTGTGTGTGTGTGTCAATGCATTTGGTTCACAGCCCAGTCTATTGTGTCAGGGCAGTAATCACAGCTCTTAGTCAAATTTGATCCACAGCTCCCCCACCCAAACTTCCTGGCTCCCTTTGCTGGTTGTTCTTCAGTAGCAGATATACAACTCACCAACTAAAACATGGGGATGAACCCTTCAGAATACTCAAAAAGCATTTGTAGTTGTCTTTTTTTGTTTTTGTATTGTTTTTTTTTTTTTTTTGAGAAAATGTGTTTTCCCGCCTAAAGTGCCTGGCTAAAATCATGTTCTTCACCTATTTTTTGAAACTTTTCCAGACCACGCTCTTTATCAGTGTTTTTTTTTCCCGCTTGACCACTGACAGGACCCTTGAACGTTCCAGAACCACACCCTTCTCCTCCTTCCTGTCCGCTCCACCCACTCAGAGGTCCCGCTCTGCAGCCTGGCACAAGGGATGAATGAGGTAAGTCACACACACACACACACACACACACACACACACACACACACACACACACACACACACACACACACACACACACACACACACACACACACACACACACACACACACACCACAGCTGGAACCTGTGCAAACATTACAAGATTTTCTGTTTGTTTTGAAGTTTGAGTCATCACTTCCACAGTAGACAGTATGCAAGTCATGCATGTGCAGTCTGTGCTGTGTAACTGTGTAGCTGTGCTGATGTATGGTACGCTGGTGAGTTTATGTGTAACTGTGTAGCTGTGCTGATGTATGGTACTGTGTAACTGTGTAGCTGCGCTGATGTATGGTGCTGTGTAACTGTGTAGCTGTGCTGATGTGTGGTACGCTGGTGAGTTTATGTGTAACTGTGTAGCTGTGCTGATGTATGGTACGCTGGTGAGTTTATGTGTAACCGTGTTCAAGTTCCTCATGAACTTGCTGTCATTGTATTGTTTTTTGATAAAAA
The DNA here is from genome assembly GCA_027475355.1 of Coilia nasus. Taxonomy (NCBI): domain Eukaryota; kingdom Metazoa; phylum Chordata; class Actinopteri; order Clupeiformes; family Engraulidae; genus Coilia; species Coilia nasus. The sequence goes on along the minus strand of CM050217.1, from coordinate 4,074,023 downwards.
GGGAAAAGGTATCACTTCCCAGTAGATCAATCTACTCTATTTACTACTAAAGCTGACATGTGAGTAAGCTGTAAAGAAGTAAATAATCTGCAGGACACAGTTCAGTTGGAAGTTGCCTTAGATCCCTCTGTCCCTCTGACGTTTGTCTTTGCTTCAGCAGTTAGCTTACTCACTCTTATTTACGCACACAGACATTAAAGCACTGGCTTGAGCAATCCAGCAGTTAGTATTTGCAGATGACTGGTTTTAGCTCTTATTACGCACACAGACATTAAAGCACTGGCTTGAGCAATCCAGCAGTTAGTATTTGCAGATGACTGGTTTTAGCTGCCAATGGTTAGCGAATGGCTGACTGGCACCGTTCCCGTGCCGCCATTGCCCACAGGCATCTACAGTACATGGCATGCCCAAGTCCCAGATGGTATGGTGCTCTTCAGATCAGTTTGTGTGGAAGTACTTACTTAATGCTTTTCAAATCTTCTGTGTTGAGTAACCAACTGTTCCCACAAGCGCTGCTTTCTAGGAGGTGTTTTTGGGATCAGCTGCTACTTTCAATCCCCAGAAATATGTTGTGGTTGTGAAAGAAAGTACAGCATATGTCTGGCTGTGTGCTGTGTGTGTAGTTTAAGCTCGCTGACTGGTGTGGGTCCTCTCCACTCAACTCTGCTCCGGTTCCCCCGCAGGGTCGATCTGTTGCAGCCACCCTCCTAAGGCGCTACCGCGTCGCCATGACGGAGACCGAGAGCCCTCCCCCCTCCAGCGCCAGCGCCTCCGCTGCCACCAGCCAGCCGTCGGGAGATAGCACAGACACCCACAGGGAGGCGGACGCCAACTTCCCGCTATCCTCTCTGGATGATTTGTTTGAGAGCGAGGAAGGGAGCTCGCCGCCTTCCCAGGACCCCTCTGCCAGACCTGGGCAGCAGGGCGACAGCAAGCAGAACCTGCGCATCAAGTTCCAGGGCGCCTTCAAGAAGGGCATCTCCAACCCCATGGACCTCCTGGAGTCCACCATCTACGAGTCGCCCGTGGCCCCCGGTTCCAAGAAGGCACCCATGGACTCACTCTTCGACTACGGGACGTGCCGGGAGACAAACAACCAGAAACGCAGAAGGAAGAAACTTCCACGGGGGTAAGAGAGGATCATTCTTGAGGTGCTGCCTTAAAAAAATACTTTTCTTCATCAGAGCCACAGGTCTGATTTTGTCAGAGATTTTTAGATTTTTCCATAATTATTTAATCTCATATTGTTCAGTCTTGTACTTGTTTTGTCCTTTGTCCTTTTTTGTTGCATTTTATCATTATCAATGATGTCAAATGTCCAATGTCCAGTGATTCTTGAAGTATTTTCTCAGTGGAACAGAAGTTGCTTGGGAAAAACATCACAGATTCAGAAGAACCTGTTGGGTGCACTGTACTGCTATACAAAGGCAAAGTGCAGTAACTACATGAACATAGAAACTGAGAAAAATGCCTTTAACGTTGCCATACTGCCCATGTTGTACATATATTAATAGGGATTTTTTAAATCTACTTTCTTAATAGCAAGAAGCAAGGTGCCCATGGTTGAGTTGCCCTTGAGCAAGGCCTCTAACCCCACACCGCTCCAGGGATTGTAACTGAAACCCTGTAAATATCTGTAAGTCGCTCTGGATAAGAGCGGCAGCTAAGTGTAATGTAAAAAGATGTTTAGTCACAAGACAATTAAGGAGGTGTTCTGAAGTCCGTTTCCAGTCTAAACTCAATTTGACAAAGCAGGTAGTTAGTGCCTTTTGGCGTTGTAGGGCTGTAGGTGTGGCCCGCCCTGCAGTGTGCACCGTAGGCTCCAGTGTAGACGGCTGGTCAACAGAGACAGGAGGGGGGAACACAGAGGCCCTGTTGTAGTGCACCCTGAGCTGCCGTTGAGGTAATATTTAGGTTACGGGCTTTTCCTGGCCTCTCTGAGCCTGTTACTTACAGAGGGGTACATTTTAGACCATAAGGGAGAGTCTTTCGTTAGGTATGGGGAGAGTGTCTGTACCTCACCCGTGTTTCCCTACAACTACTTCAAATGCCCCTTTTGTACCTCACCTGTTTCCCTACAGCTACTTTAAATGCCCCCCTCACCTGTGTTTCCCTACAGCTACTTCAAATGCCCCTTTTGTACCTCACCTGTTTCCCTACAACTACTTCAAATGCCCCTTTTGTACCTCACCTGTTTCCCTACAGCTACTTCAAATGCCCCTTTTGTACCTCACCTGTTTCCCTACAGCTACTTTAAATGCCCCCCTCACCTGTGTTTCCCTACAACTACTTCAAATGCCCCTTTTGTACCTCACCTGTGTTTCCCTACAGCTACTTTAAATGCCCCTTTTGTACCTCACCTGTGTTTCCCTACAACTACTTCAAATGCCCCTTTTGTACCTCACCTGTGTTTCCCTACAACTACTTCAAATGCCCCCCTCACCTGTGTTTCCCTACAGCTACTTTAAATGCCCCCCTCACCTGTGTTTCCCTACAGCTACTTTAAATGCTTTTCAGGCCCCTCCCCCTTTGCCCCACCCCTTTTGCTCCCACGCCACAATAGACCATGCGACATTAAGTTGGCCTGCGATTAGTGTCTTACGGCTTTCATTTTCTGTTTTCTTTTTCCCTAAATAAATCATACTGTATGTTCTGCTTACAAATGGTTTACACAGGGGCAGAAATATCTATGGGTGTCACACAGGGACAAACTGTCCATCTGGCCCACCAGGCATTTTCCTGCTGGGCCGACGTGATATTTGGCCTGACATGTTTATTTCAGTTCAGTATATGTATTTATTCGTCTGACCATGGCCATAAAACATGTAGATCAGCTATCAAACTTTGCACGAATTGTAATGCAACATTTTAGTTCTAAAAATCCTTGTTTGTGCCCTACCAAAATGACCAAAATATACTGACTTGGCTGAATATACATATTAGGTCTTAGTTTACTGCTCTTTCTTGCTGTGTTAAATAATTTTCTCTCCTCGCCATCTCATTTTTCTAACACAAAACAATAGTTATGCGCTTCACATTTCTTTGCTAAAGTGGGTCTCTTGAAATGTTATTGTGTAAAAAAGCATACATTTAGATTTATTAATCCATTCTCATGCTCAATGATTGCTGCTGATGGTTGGTATGCACATTCAAGCTAGTGAGAAGATGAGTGGTGTGTTTGAGTGTATATGCTGTGGGCCAGTGTTGGCCAAAATGCCAGGGATGGTTTTTTTTGTCCCAGTCAATCTCTGATGCCACACAAGCTGTTATGGCGACTCCATTTGGATTTGTAGGCTGTTTAGGTTTGCTTCTGACTTCTCAGTCTGTCTGCTTCCACAGGAAGGCTGAGATGTCTTGCGATGAGGACCCCGCCGCCGACCCACCAAAGGTCGTGAAGATCTTCAACCGGTCGCTCCTGTTCGACGCGGTGTCCCGAGCGGAGCCCGAGGCACTGGACGGCCTCCTGGAGTACCTGCAGAGCCGGGAGAAGAGGCTGACCGACGAGGATCTCAGAGGTGAGCAGGCCTGCACGAATAACAATCAGCAGTTTCACTGCATGTCCTACTCTACCCAGTATGTCTCTGCATGTCCTACTCTACCCAGTATGTCTCTGCATGTCCCACTCTACCCAGTATGTCTCTGCATGTCCCAGTCTACCCAGTATGTCTCTGCATGTCCCACTCTACCCAGTATGTCTCTGCATGTCCCACTCTACCCAGAGTGTCTACGCATATCCCACTCTACCCAGTATGTCTATGCATGTCCCAGTCTACCCAGCATGTCTGCGCATGTCCCAGTCTACCCAGTGTGTCTATGCATGTGACAATAAGTATCCTTGTATCCTTGTATCCTTGTATCCTTGTATCCTTGTGTCCTTGTAAGGCAGGGAAGGGAAACTGCAGTTGCCAAATGAGGAGTCCACAAGAAAAAAAATAATGGGCATAGTCACAAAATCACATATTTCGTGTTACTCCCCCTTATCAGTAGTTGCACTGAAACTCCAGCTTTTTCAAAAGCAATCCTGTGAATAAACGAGCATAGTCTCGAGTTAGAAGCATTTTGAAATAACATTTACTTATAAAATCAAATCAAAAATCAAAGTTATAAATGTAGTTTTCTCAGTTTCTGTATTTTGTGACTGTGGCTGTTTTTCCTGTGGAGTCCTCAAATATCCTTCTGGTCTACACAGGCAGTGCTGGTAGGATTCACAAGTCCATGAGGAAAGGAAAGGTTATTGCAGGAATGGGGGAGTATGTTTGTATACTGAGAGTTCTGTGTGTGGACGTGTTTAGAAAAGGACGTACACATAAGCAAACACTACGGCATAGAGAGAGGGTGTTTGATGCAGAGCTGAAAAAGGAGGAAAAGAGTAAAGGAAGAGGGACATGGAGAAAGAGAAAAGAGAGATGGGGGGTATAATCTTCAAAGACAGAGCATCTATATAAATACATCTGGTATGCTGAAGAGAGGCCATCACCATTGTTACAACGCCACAAACTTGAGTGCAAAGAGCTGACCGCAGTGCCTGATGGGAAGGGGCCTCTTCCACTGAGTGTTGATTCAGCAGCTCATTTGATAAATCACATCGTAACATACTGTGTCTGGGGTTATGCAATGGCGTTATACTTTATCACTTGTTGGCAGGAAGTCATTACCAAAATAGCTGGAGCCTCCCCCAGCCCTCCCTGCCAGATGAATTATATATTCCGCAATATTTATCGCATGCAGATGCATCGGAGAACAAGCAACATCCCAGGCTTTCCACTTGCTGTGAGATATCATTTTCACACGCAGTGTTAACTGCATAATGTCTGTTGTGGGAGGACGTACAGTAACAAGGAAAAGTATGTGAACACTATGGGAACTGTAATGGTTTTCTGAACAAATTTGTCATAAAATGTGATCTGATCTTCGTCCAAGTCAGGGTATAGACAAACATAATGTGTGTAAAATAACAAAAATATTGGATCTTTTATGTCTTTATTGAACACACTCATTCAGCATTCAAAATGGCAGTGGAAAAAATAAGTTGTCACCCCCTCAATGATTCCAAGTTGGCCAGGTCTGATGCAGCAAAGCAGGCCCAAATTACGACGTTTCCTTCACCAGTAATGCGTAGGCAGTCATGGACAAATCTATTCAGAAAACCATGAAATTCCAAACGGTTCCCACACTTTCTCTTGCCACTCTATATAAACCATCTGCAGTCTCAACTCAACAAGTAGTTCCAATTATATAAAGATTTATTGAAAATAGCACAGAAGCAGTTTTGGTTTAACACATCTAAAATATTCGCCACGGGCTAAGCACTTCATGCAGTTTTTCTTAATGAATGACTTTATCAATCAGTGTTTATGAAGCCTTCATTGTAAGCTTAACTAGTTGTGTCTTTTCCAGCCAAATGTTGTTTTTGGGCCCCGGGAGCGAAACACAGGAAGCTGGAGTGATGTCAGAGCTTTGTCCTAGTAAAGGCAGTTCTGCTTCCTGTTGGCCCTTTCTAAGCCTTCTGGAGCATGTAGCATGGGCCAGTTAGATGTCACAGCAAACTGTCCTAAGCGGACAAGAGGAGCTTGACAGGCATTTTAAAGACACTCCCAGCCTGAATGTAAATAGACAAAAGGATAGGAAACAGAGTGTGAGAGTGAAAGTGACAGAGAAAAAGAGACAGGCCCGCAACTTGTGTTTGCCGTCTCTCAGGCTGTGTGTGTGTGTGTGTGTGGGTGTGTGTGTGTGTGTGTGTGTGTATGCGTGCGTGCGTGTGTGTGTGCGTGCGTGTGTGTGTGTGTGCGTGTATGTGTCTGTGTGTGTGGGTGTGTGTATGTGTCTGTGTGTGTGTCTGTGTGTGTGTGTTTAAGGCTATATTTATCCCCGTTCTCTGGCTCTCCAAACAGTGACTCCGACCTCTTGTTAAAATGGGTGGTCTTCACAACCCTGCATCCCCCTGCCTGCCACTGCTGCCTTAAATGAGACTACCTCCACCAGCCTTTGCTGTCATTCTGTCAATCTCTTAAAGCCGACACCTGGGCCCTCTGACCACTTCAACAACCAATTCAGCTTCTCTTGTTTCTTTATTTTATTTTTTATTTTTTATTCCAGAACCGTCCACGGGAAAGACGTGCCTTCCCAAAGCCCTGCTGAACCTGTACAGCGGTCAGAACAACACCATTCCTCTGCTGGTTGATATCGCCGAGCAGACTGGGAATCTGCGAGAGTTCATTAACACACCGTTCAGAGATGTGTATTACAGAGGTGAGGCTCTGTGTTTCCTTACATGGGCATACCCAGGATGCAACTGCTCTTTCACAGTGTATGTGTGGTAGCCTGGCACAAAAGAGCCAACCAATTAAAAGTGGTTAATGGACCGAGACAGGTTGCAAAAGCTTTGTCTCACAGCCTCAGGGTTGCGAAGGACAGTGCGACTTCAAACTCAGCAACCCTGCGTGTGCCTCATCTGTGTGTGCATACGTCTTCCTCACAGACGTGCTTACAAAGGGACTGTTGCAGCAGTATATACTGTAGGTTAGCGAACAGCTGCAGTTTGAAAGGGCATGTATGGTCTGAGGGAGTATTATTAGAAAGGCAGACAGGGAGAGATATTCACTCTTGACAGTGTGTGGACATGTTGTTTTGCTGAGCTGCTGATGATGTCCAGCATCTTGGCGTAACAATGCACTGGGCGTAGAGGTCGAGCTAAGTGCTAGTGTCTTTTGTAAACACACAGATAAACAATGCACTGGGCGTAGAGGTCGAGCGAAGTGCTAGTGTCTTTTGTAAACACACAGATAAAGATGTTACCATATCTACAGATCTCAATGCAGGCCAGAATCAGCACAGTCAAGATGAATACCTCGACTCAATTTTTTGTCTTTCATGATTCCATGCTCTCCACCACCTAAATATTTTAAGGAATTGGAACTCCGTTGTAACCAAATTTATATGGAACGGCAGACAACCAAGAACACAGTTTTCAGTTCTATAGCGCACAAAATCGGAAGGTGGCCTAGCGCTTCCTAATTTTAAGCTATACTATTGGGCCTTCCAAATAAGAGCCATACGTACTTGGACTGATATTGAGAGTAAAGTGCCTTGGAGAAATATTGAATCAGCTATCGCACATCCCCATAGACTTCAAGACTTACCTTTCACAGGGGTAGGACCGCGCCAATCACATAAATTTGGTAATATCATCTCATCTACCCTAGCTGCATGGCGGCATGCTGAAAAAGCAACTGGCTATTCAGAGAAATTCTCCATGCAATCTCCTCTTTGGAATAATGCACGCCTTATGTCAGATCACAAACCCTTTGTCTATCCACTATGGTCATCTAAAGGTGTTTTTACTTTTTCTGATATTTTTGACTTTAATGGGTTGCGCACATGCCAGGACATAAAAGAAGAACACAATCTACCAGGCTTTTCTTTTTTTCTGTATCTACAATTACGGTCTGCAATGACAGCTTATGGTGTGCCATGGGATTCTTTTTTGTGTGACCACCCAATGTACAGATGGATCAATCCCAACAAAGACTCTAAGGGGGCGGTCACCAAAATTTATGATAACCTCATCCGTAGCACCCAAAAGCCTTTAAAAATATTATCAAAATGGAATCGACAACTCTCTTGGTTGGGATTCCACCCTAACTGGGACACAGTGTGGTCAAACCTTTGCCTCACTTCTAAAAACCTAAGTCATGTACTCGTCCACTTTAAGACTATTCATCGCTTCTATTATACACCCTACAGACGCTATCTTATGAGACTCACAGCAAATCCTCATTGTAACATCTGTAACACTAATACTACTGGTACATTTCTCCACATGTTCTGGGACTGTCCTGTTATCCAATCTTTCTGGCAGCATGTAATTTGTAAACTCTGTGAACTTACTGGGCTGTCCTTTGGTATGGATCCTTGCTTGTTACTTTTAAATGATGATTCAAAATATCAATTCCCATTACGCCTGAAGAGACTGTTAATGGCCGGACTCACAGCTGCTAAAAAAACAATCATACAGCAGTGGTTTACTCCTGGTATGAACCTGACACATTTTTGGACAGTCTCATTCCACTACATAGTCTGTTTAGAGTGCATGACAGCAAAGTTAAACAAGGCAAAGGAATCCACCGTAAACACTTGGGTAGATATTGCCTCTTCCCTTAAGGAGCTTTTATGAAACAATTGTGATGTCATTTTACGCCAGTGTATGTTGTGTGACAAGTTCTCTGTTTTTGTGTGTGTGTGTTTTTTTCTTTTTGAACGTATTTTGTTGTTGAAAAAACAATAAAAATCATAATCACAAAAAAAAATAAAGATGTTACCATGACTTCAGTGTGAAGTCAAAGGCCGCTTTCGTTCATGTTTTCGCACTAAAAAATGACAAAAATGACTCAGCTACTGCTTTGCCAGGGTTTATATATTACGCCTTTGAGGTGAGGCTTTTTTTTGGCCCGTATCACATTTAGTCTTGAATTTTAAGAATAAAAGACTTTTTGTTTCAGTTCCCTGTTTCAATGACTATACTCATAAAAAGGCAATGTGAATCCACAGATTTAAAATAAAAGAAGAAATATAAAGTACCCACTGAATATAAACTGATGTAATATTTCCCACGAATTAGTTATTGTGTACCATGTTTGTCATCTGACACAAGCCCACAAGTGTTACCAGGGGGTATTTGAGAAAGCAGGTTTCATAACGTACCTTGATATGTTAACGTGAACAAGCTGTATGCATCCTATTATAAGAGCCCTATGGCTTTGTTTTAATAAGCGAATACAGCCATGAGACTACTCTATTAACAGGTTTGCTACTCACTCTGAGGTCATTTATGAGATTAGTTTAGATTAGAGTCAACTTTATTGTCATTACACATGTATAAATACAGGGTAACGAAATGTGGTTTAGCATCTAATCAGAAGTGCAAGGAGCAGCAAGTGTGATATATCCAGCGTATACTTATCTGGGTTAGTGACTAAACCACTTTCTTGCGATACCCCCTTCCCCACCCAGGCCAGACAGCACTGCATATCGCCATCGAGAGGCGCTGTAAGAAGTACCTGGAGCTCCTGGTGGAGAAGGGGGCGGACGTGCATGCTCAGGCCAGGGGGCGCTTCTTCCAGCCCAAAAACGAGGGCGGCTACTTCTACTTCGGTGAGTTTTTGCTCTGCTTATGCCACATCTGACATGAGCCTATCTGTCTGCCTGTCTATTTGTTTGTCTGTCTGTCTGTCCATCTGTCTGTCTGCCTGTCTGTCTGTCTGCCTGTCTGTCTGTCTGTCTGTCTGTCTGCCTGTCTGTCTGTCTGTCTGTCTGTCTGTCCTCAATTTCAGTCTCCTCTTTGCTTGTGCCACATCTGGCATGAGCCATCTATCTATCTGTCTATAAGTCTGTCTGTCTGTCAATCTGTCTGTCTCTCTATCTGTCTATCTGTCTGTCTCTCTATCTGTCTGTCTGTCTGTCTGTCTCTCTATCTGTCTGTCTGTCTGTCTGTCTGTCTCTCTGTCTGTCCATGTGTGCTCAGTTTCAGTCTCCACTCTGCTTGTGCCACATCTGGCATGAGGCGTTGGGTTTACAGATGTTCACGCTGTGGTGGGCTTAATTTTCTCTTTTTAATAGCGGCAGCCGTGGGTGCGAGCCTCTATGCAATAATTACGTCACTGTGGTAACTGTGTCATGGGCACATCGCTTGATGTCAAATAACTCTGTACCAGCGCAGGAAAAAAAGCTTTTATTACAGACTGTTATTACAGCTTGGCATACAGACACGTCCAGAACATAATTTTGCCTTCTTTATATGAGTACATCTGTCTCTCTCTCTCTCGCTCTCGCTCTCTCTCTCTCTCTCTCTCGCTCTCTCTCTCGCTCTCTCTCGCTCTCTCACACACTCTCTGTAACTGTTTAATAATATCTAGTTTTTCATTTTAGATAATTATACATTATATTTTATCATCTTTGATTGGCCAGGGTTACTTGAACAGCTGACTTCATGCCATGATGTAAGTGATAATTATTATGGTTGATGACAGAGTAAAATAGTTTCATGGTGACCGCTTTGCCTGTTTTGAGACTGGTCTCAGGCAGCCTTCACTGTGTCTCCTCGTGTCGGCGTCCACTGAGTTTCATGCGCTGTCGGCACGGTACCTGCTGCAGGTGGAGGACTGCACTGGGAAGTAGGAGGAAGTGCTCCTTATGGAAATGTGCCCCCGTTGCCATGGCAAAGTCAGATGACTGCCTTCATAAGTGTGCCCCTGGGCTGGCTGCTGTTGGTCGTGAATGTAAATGACCACAGACAGTTGAAGTATTCATGAAACAGCCCAGGCCACAGCACAGCCCAGCCAGGCGGGAGGTGTCTGTGGTGGCAGACTAGGGCAGGGCAGGGCAGGAGAGAGAAAACATCAAAAAACAGCGCATGAAGTCACAAGTAAAACAAGTTCTGGGTGGACGTGGTAAGGATGAAGGAGGCCTCTGTCTATTTAGGGGACTCTCTAAGGTGAAGTGGGCCTGCTAATAACACCAGTGGTCTCTGATTCAAGCTGAATGGACCTCATGTTTGTTAACCTGGCTGAGGTCTTGGACCTGACAGACACATGGTGTTGAACTTCCTGGTGAAATGTTTTGACTCATTACTGCCCTCTCCTGGAGGAGAAGAGGAATTAAACAGATAATAACTTTGACCTAACTGCCTGACTGCACCTGCCAATAGATGGTTTATTTCTGCACTGTGTATATACGGAGCAGCCCCTTGATCACTCAAACACTCAGCCCCTTGCATCAGGAATAGAGGCCATTGCAAAAAGCAACAGAAAACAACCAGACTTGCTGAAGACAAGCAGGTTTAAAAAGGGCGAAGCAGCACAAGATAGAGAGGAAGGAAGGGAGATATATATATAGAGAGACAGAGAGGGGGGGGGGGGGGGGGGGGGGTGAGAGAGGGAGAGGGAGAGAGAAGAAAGAGAGAGAGGGGATAGAGAGAGAGAGGGAGAGAGAGAGGGAGAGGGGGGGGGAGAGAGAGGGAGAGAGAGAGAGGGAGAGAGGGGGGAGAGAGAGGGAGAGAGAGAGAGGGAGGGAAAGAAAAACAATCCATTTTGATCTGTGCTGGAGACCTTTTACAGTCAAGCTTATATTATATGGACCCCTTCCCTCCTCCTCTCCTCGTCTCCTCCTCAACTCTCTCCTCCTCTCCCCTCTTGTCCTCTCCTCCTCTCCTCTCCTCCTCCTCCCCTCTCCCCTCCTCTGCTCCTCTCCCCTCTCCTCCTCTGCTCCTTTCCCCTCTCCTCCTCTCCTCCTCTACCCTCTCCTCCTCTCCCCTCTCCTCATCTTATCCTCTCTCCTGTCCTCCTCTCCTCTACCCTCTCCTCTCCCCTGTCCTCCTCTTCTCCTCTCTCCTCTCCTCCTCTACCCTCTCCTCCTCTCTCCGCTCCCCTCTCTCCTCTCTCCCCTCTCCTCCTCTACTCTCTCCTCTCTTTTCCTTTCCTCCTCTCCTCTCCTCCTCTCCTCTCTCCTCCTCTCCCTCTCTCCCCTCTCCTCCTCTCCCCTCTCTCCTCTCCCCACTCTCCTCTGCTTCCCTCTCCCCTCTTCTATCCCACGTCACTCATCTTCTCCTCTCTCCATGGGAAGTGAAGGCCGCCTCTGACTCCTGACTGAGCGACTGTGTCTCTCACCAAGGCCTGCTGCTTTGCCTGCGTGGTGGACTGACATGCGCTTCGTCACGGGTGAGCCCAGGGGCTCTGCGTCTCCCCGGCTGCACAGCATGGCGCCAGAGAGCGACGGGAGCATGAAGACTCTGTCTCTCACCAAGGCCTGCTGCTTTGCCTGCATGGTGGACTGGCATGCGCCTCGTCACGGGTGAGACCGGGGGCTCCGCGTGTCCCCTGGCTGCACAGCGTGGCGCCCAGACAGTGACGCGAGCTGGGCCCGCTTAACGCAGCTTTAGCAATCACGCTAGCGCCCCCGAGCGCTCATGCTAATCAGCCACGCTCCGCGGGGAAGCTCACACACGCGGGCAATCTGTCGCCCCTGGCAACCACTTCTCGGTGTCATCGACATCGACAGTCAGTCCCCTAAAAAATAAAGATATCTTTTACCTTTAATGAAAGAACAGTATGTGAGAGAAAGAGAGACAGTCATCTGACCGAAACATTGCACACTAAATAAGTTCTACTGCAAATGGGGATGGTGTGCGAGAGTGTGCTGTTTTTGTTTGAAGTTGGTGACTTTGTGGACCTTCTCCGATGCACCTGTCCAGAAGGAGGTGTGCAAAAGGACTCTACGTGCTCAGGGAGAGAGAGGCAGGAAATGAGTGGAGAGAGAAGTCGGGTTGGGGGATCGGGAAATTACCCCTGGTCTGACTAGAAACACATATCGCATGTGCATGTCTGTTGGTGTGTGTGTGTGTGTGTGTGTGTCTGTGTGTGTGTGTCTGTGTGTGTGTGTGTCTGTGTGTGTGTGTGTCTGTGTGTGTGTGTGTATGTGTGTGTATGTCTGTGTGTGTGTGTATGTCTGTGTGTGTGTGTGTGTGTGTGTGTGTGTCTGTGTGTGTGTGTGTGTGTGTGTGTGTGTGTGTGTGTGTTCGTTTATGAGCATGCAAAGCATTCCCAGCGAGTGTGTGAAAGGTTGACTCTAATCTAAAGAGTCTGTTTCCTGCATGGTACGACATCAGAGATTTAATCTGGGCAGCACGGCTTCAGAGTTACAGTCCTATAGCATAGTCCAATCACTTCCGAGTTACAGTCCTATAGAGTTACAGCATAGTCCAATCATGTCAGTTACAGCCCTATAGCATAACCCAATCACTTGGGTCTACCTGTGCAGTCAAGACGAGTGATTTCACTAATTCATTTTCATACCTGGCCGAAGATTTGTGCTAATTACAAACAGCTGATAGGAGGTGAACCGAATACTTATTGAACTGTAGCCTGTGAAGCACGGCTGCCCATCGCTATTGGTGATAGAGGACACATAGTCTCTTAACACGTTATTTTACAGGTTCCTTTTACAGTGCATCTACATGTAACGACATGTTATGTTATGTAATTACACTAAATGTACCTAACACTAACCCCAAACCTAACACTAACCCTTAACCAATGGTACAGTGATAAGTACGTAATGTTACATATTGTTACAAACTTTGTTACACTGTACTTCATGATGTAGATACACTGTAACAGGGACCGTAACATAACCATATAGTAGTCTCTTTGCCTTCATCTCCCAAACGTTCCTGTTTCTCCCTGTTCTTCATGATTGACATAAGCTCCCCTTGCCTCTCTCCCCTCATCTCCATAACGTTACTATTTCTCCCTGTTCCTCCACACTCAGGTGAGCTGCCTTTGTCTCTGGCGGCCTGCACCAACCAGCCGGATATGGTGCACTACCTGACGGAGAACCCGCACAAGAAGGCCGACCTGCGGAGGCAGGACTCGCGGGGCAACACGGTGCTCCACGCCCTCGTGCACGTGGCCGACAACACGCGCGACAACACCCGCTTCCTCACCAAGATGTACGACCTGCTGCTCATCAAAAGCGCCAAGCTCTACCCCGACGGCAACCTGGAGATGATCATGAACAACGACGGCATGTCCCCGCTCATGATGGCCGCCAAGCTGGGGAAGATCGGGGTGAGAGGCCGCTGTTATTTGTATTACTGTATTTGGTAATGACAAGTGTAGTCGAGGTCTTCTTGTGCAGTCTAGACCCAATCTCGAACCCGCAACCTTTTAGCAACTCCGGCATGGGAGACAGATGCGCTACCAAGTGAGCTAAAAGCCAAGCTATTAGCTCAGTCAGTAGCATATCCTTTTGAGCGTAACGTTGTACCCACATATTAATATATGTAATGTAAGTAATGTAAAACATAAGAGTTAGTACCCCCCAATTATGCAGGGGTAATTCACACTCAGCTTGTTGTGGTTGGAGCCTCATTGAATGCCCTCTCAGTGCCCTCTGAATGCCCTCTAAATGCCCCCTGACTGCAGGTGTTCCAGCACATCATCCGGAGGGAGATCAAGGACGAGGAGGCGCGGCACCTGTCGCGGAAGTTCAAGGACTGGGCCTACGGGCCGGTCTACTCCTCCCTCTACGACCTCTCCTCCCTGGACACCTGCGGCGAGGAGGTGTCTGTGCTGGAGATCCTGGTCTACAACAGCCGCATAGAGGTGTGTGTGGGCGTGTGTGTGTGTGTTGGGGGGGGGGCTGAGGTGGGGTTGTGTGTGTGTGCATGCGTGAGTGTGTGTGTGTTAGTATGTGTGTGTAGGTATAGATGTGGGTGTGTATTTTTGTTCCACATTTAAGGTGGAATAAGATTGACTTACAGTATTTGACTTACAGTATTTGACTTACAGTATTTGAGATGACTTACAGTATTTGACTTACAGTATTTGAGATGACTTACAGTATTTGAGATGACTTACAGTATTTGACTTACAGTATTTGACTTACAGTATTTGAGATGAGAACTGTGTTATTTTATCCATGGATTGACAGTTCTTTCTCAGGCATTGAGCGCATGAGTGGATACAATTAATTGACAGAGAAAGAGAGAGACAGATACATATAGAGAAAGAGATAGAGAGAGAGAGAGAGAGAGAGAGAGAGAGAGAGGAAGTGTCACTTTCACTTCTCATGCTGCTTGTGAAGCTTGGCCATATCGGATTTTCATTATTTTATATTAGATTTTTCTTGGTGATTTGTCTATAGTGTCTCCTACATACATACCCATCCCGCCATTTATAACGTGCAGCGGTGCGCTTGCGGCTAGGTACGGTGGCTGTCAGGGACGTGAAGAGCTGGTCACAGAAGGACGCAAATGGATTAAACAATGAATGTAAAAGCATATTCCTGCTGTAGGCTATTGGATTAAACAATGAATGTAAAAGCATATTCCTGCCGTAGGCTATTGCGCCTGAGCTGCTTTTGCGAGGCGCACACAGGAGGAATAAAAGTGGGCGCGCTAACACAGCTACTGGGGGAATGAATAGCTGTACAAGCCGAAAAGAAAAGCCCTCCACTCTTTTGGAGGGTCCTTTAAAAGATCATGCATAAAGAATGATAACCCCCCACCCCCCACCCCTCCCTCCTTGACTGCCCACACACACACACAAGTTCTCTGGTAATGCAGGCTCACAGAAAAAGGCTTTTTAGTCCACACAAAGAGACAAAGAGAAAAGGCAGGTTGAAATAAGTGCCCCGAGGTCACCAATGAAGCTCAAAGTGAAGCGTGTATTCAGTTCAAAGGGTTGTACTCATTACACAGGCTGCAATGGGGCTGTAACACTCCAGATGGAATTGATGGCTCCTCTGACCTTCAGAGCTCTATATAGCCCTACTCACAGTAACCATAGGACAGAAAGCTTCAGTCACACACACACACACACACACTCAGTCTCTCTACATAAGGGGGTCAATATATTGAGTCTTCATGTGTGTTGTATGATTCTGCACAATATAAAACAAAAGGTTTCATGATTATCTCATGGCAAATATGCATAGGCACATTATCAGATATGTGTAGACTTACAGTAAATAGGACCCTGGTTGTGGTGATTCTGGTTGTGTGTGTGTGTGTGTGTGTGTGTGTGTGTGTGTGTGTGTGTGTGTGTGTGTGTGTGTTTGCTTGAATGCATGTGAGTGTATGTCATTAAATGCAAGTCTACCAGACATACTATTAATGAAAACTGTCAGAAAAAATGTGAAAGCTGTGTAAGATTTCCCCCAATCTAGTGGTAAGATTATGTATCACAATGAGAAATCCAAAAGCTGTATTTTTGATATTGCTGCCCTCTGTTGGTGCATAGTCCCCAAAAGGTAGTGCAACATGCCAGTCATCATTAAGCTCACCAACTCTATGTATATACAAATGACAAATTTAAAAGTTTAAAAGGAAAAATGACACAATCTGGCTTTAACGTGTACATATAATCTGTCAGCAGAATCGCCATGAGATGCTGGCTGTGGAGCCCATCAACGAGCTGCTGAGGGCCAAGTGGCAGAAGTTTGGTGCCGTCACCTTCTACATCAGCGTCATCTCCTACCTGTTCACCATGGTGGTCTTCACCCTGGTGGCCTACTACCGCCCCACGCTGCAGGAGACAGGTGTATGTGTGTGCAGTTCTGTTCATTTACCGCCTACAGTCTGTGCTGTATAAGCTATGTGTAGATCTGTGGAAAGATTGACATTATAGATGCCTAACCATTGGGCCCTATTAGCTCTGAAGTAAAGCATTATTTGTACATATTTAAACTTATCATTCCGTGTTGTAAACAAATGTTATGAAGCTGTATAAGCTATGTGTAGATTTGTGGAAAGCAAGACATTATAGATGCCTAACCATTGGGCCCTATTAGCTCTGAAGTAAAGGCCGGTATAGTTTTTTTACAGCATTATTTGTACATATTTAAACTTATCATTTCATGTTGTAAAGAAATGTTATGAATGCATAGATTTGTATAGCGCTATGCAGCCTTGCCAGATGTATGTAGTTCAAGAAGAGCTTAAAAGTTTCAGACAACCTCGGAGGATGTGT
>CM050217.1:4045000-4055000 GCA_027475355.1 Coilia nasus | reverse complement strand
GAGCATGTAAGCGGTCCGAGCAACACCGATCCAATCAGCGAACAGAGGGTGTGTTCGTGAGCCATGACGTTGACTTTGTGTGCTACATTTGAATTGTAGTGCGTAGGTAGGCTAATTGCATACGTGACGACCAGATGTTAGCGATTGGGTAAAGGCAGAGGCACTTGTTTTAAACTTCAGCACAGTACACACCTCCAGGAAGAAATCGTTTCTCACGGCCTCCTCTCCAGACCCTCTGTACAAAATGCTGGTTTACCAGGCTAAGAGGAGACCCTCTGTCCAAAATGAAATGCAGTACGAGGGGCTGGTTTAGCAGGCTAAGAGGAGAGCCCTCTTGACTCCCTTGTCTCTTCTTCTCTCCAGCTTTATCTATTCTGTACTGGTGTTGGTGACGGCTGCGCTCTACCTGTCGGGTATCGAGGACTATGTGTCGACAATGGTGTTTGCTCTGGTGTTGGGCTGGACCAACATGCTTTACTTCACCCGAGGCCTCAAACTCACCGGGACCTACAGCATCATGATCCAGAAGGTACTCTATAGCGTTACCACCACTGGAGATGTGCTGTGGTGGACACTGCTCTGTTAGAAAACAGCCGTGGAAATGGATGTTAGTCGTCAGCAGAATTTATAGCTTGCTCAAATGCTCACAGAATGCTAAAAGCATTTTCCCCTCTTCATCCATTCTAAATGATCTGAAAAGCTTTCATGACAAAGTTTGCTAACTGTCAAGGATTCTTTCTCACTGTACCCTCCACACAGATTCTCTTCAAAGACCTGTTTAGGTTCCTGCTGGTCTATGTGCTCTTCATGATCGGATACGCCTCAGGTACAGCACACTCTGACCCCAGTGTACCCTTCTACACACACCCACACACACTCCTCAGATACAGCACACTCTGATACCACTGTAGCCTTCTACACACACACACACATACGAACATGCACACTCACACACACACACACACACGCCTCAGGTACAGCACCCTCTGATACCACTGTAGCCTTCTACACACACACACATACGAACATGCACACTCACACACACACACACACGCGCGCCTCAGGTACAGCACCCTCTGATACCACTGTAGCCTTCTACACACACACACACATACATATGAACATGCACACTCACACACACACACATACACACACACACACACAGACACACACACACGCACACACACAGACACACAGACAGACACAGACACACACTCACACACAGACACAGAGGTGGGGGAACATTTGCACAGTTCCAAGGGGCAGTGGTCGCTTGGCGGTTAAAGAGGGTCGCAGGTTCGAATCCACAGGTTCCACAGGTTTCCGCAGGTCTACATTCAGCATATGGCAAAAGTGTCACTGAGGTACCCTGAGCATGGCCCTGTCCCCACACACTGCTGCCCAGGCAGGCACTGCTGTCATGGCTGCCCCCTGCTCACACACTCAATTCCAATTTCCCCGAAGGGATTCTTAAAGTGTAGTAAACAAGGAGTCTACAGTGGCACAGAGCCCTCATGGAGCATAATGACCTGTTTTATTACAGTTGGGGGGAGCACTTTTATATTCTTTCACACAGAGGCCGACACGCCGGGTTCAGAAAGAGTGGCCCACTGCCACATATTTGTTCCAGCCATTTCACTTTCACAATGAAGCAGAAGCAGAAGTCTTTATTGTCACTATACATTACATTATTACATTACATTACATTACACTACACTTATCCAGAGCGACTTACAGCTATTTTAGGTGCAGGGTGTAGTATATACAGTACGTCACAAAAGTGAGTACACCCTTCACATTTCACCAAAAAAATTGCTATATCTTTTTAAGGGACAATACTACACAAATGAAACTTCGATATGTTTTTCAGTTGTCAATGTACAGCTTGTACCAGTATTAGTTTGCTGTCCTCTGAAAACAACTTTACACACAGGCATTTTTGTATAAATAGCAGGCCACAAAAGTGAGTACACCCTGAATGATAACTATACATATCATTCAACCATAAAAACCCACTGGTCTTATTTATCATTTTTGTGTTTTGGTCTGCTCAACTGGACCATACAAATTCGTGTGTCATGTATTAGAGCTATTCATTTTATTGTTTTGGCTATAATTCTGTCATACTATCCACTGGATGACCAACATGGCTCCTCATGGCAAAAAAGAAAACTCAGGACTTGAGAAAATGAATTGTTGCTTTACAGAATGATGGCCTATGCTACAAAAAATCAGCAACACCATGAAACTGAGCTACACCATCATGGCTTGAGTCATTAGGTGGTTTTCCAAAACGGGTGCATTGTCAGAACAGGCATTGACAGGATCAGTCAAAGAAGTTGGGTCCACACACTCGGTGTCAGATGCAAAAGTTGGCTTCAAAAAATAAATGCATGAGTGCAGCCAGCATTGCTGCAGAGGCTGCAGAGGTGGGAGGTCAGACTGACAGGGCTAAAATAATATGGGACATAGTGCAACAACTCGGTCTTCATGGTCGTCCTTCCAGGTGACAACCTCTTTTAAAACTTGATCACAAAAAAAAGCCAGAAAACCGTTTGCTGAAGACATGCAGTCCAAAAGCATGAATTCCTGAAACCATATCCTGTGGTCTGACGAGATTTAAATAAACTTTTTTTGGCTTAAATGATGTCAGTCATCTGTGGCAGCGGTCTGTTTAACAGTAGCCTACCATTATAATTGTGCCTTGCCTACAATCAAGCCTAGTAGTGGTAGCATCATGGTTTGGGGCTGCTTCAATGCTGCCAGGAATCATGTATTGCAACATGTGCTGTGGCATTCTGAAGCAGAACATGATGCCCCCCCTTCAGAAACTGGCACACAACAGTTTTTTTCATCATGATAACAACCCCTAACACACCTCTAAGATGACCACTGCCTTCCTGAAGAAGTTGAAAGTGAAGGTAATGCAGTGGCCAAGTATGTCTCCAGACCTGAACCCTATTGAGTACCCGTGGGCCATCCTTAAACAGGAGATGAAGGAGCAGCAGTGTCTAACATCTCCAGGTCCATAATGGAGGAATAGAAAAGGATCACAAAAACAACCTGTGCAGCTCTGGTGAATTTCATACTAAGGCAGTGGTAGATAACAATGGTGCTTACTCAAAGAAATTACAATTTTGACACAATTTAGACATGTTCACTGTGGGGTGTACTCACTTTTGTGGCCTGCTATGTACACAATAATGTCTGTGTGTAAAGTTGTTTTCAAAGGACAGTAAATTAATACTGCTACACAAGCTGCACACTGACTACTGAAAAACATATTGAAATTTCATTTGTGTCGTATTGTCGCTTGAAAAGATATGGTCCATTTTTTGGTGAATTGTGAAGGGTGCACTCACTTTTGTGAGATACTGTACAAAGTATAGTGAGATGTCGTTCGGAGCAGCCAATGATGGTCCCAATTAGCACAACTCCAGCCTATAGATGAGCCTATAAGTGATGTCGCTTGTGTTATAACCACAGACAGAAGGAATACACAGCAGGAGGTTTACTTTCTCAGGCCGGTTTGTCCACCTCTGCTTTTACAGGGCCCAAAATGTTTAACTGCTTTGCTAGTGCAAAGTCCTGGTGATGATGTGAGTAAAACTCATGGAATGAATCACAGTAACTCCATCTCGCATAACTCCTTTTTTGGAGCTGGGCAGTGGTGGCCTGGTGGTTAAGGTATTGGACCACCGGATCGCAGGTTTCAATTCAACAACTGCCAGTAGTGCCACTGAGGTGCCCTGAGCATGGTACCGTCCCCAGACACTGCTCCCCAGGCGCAGTTGTCATGGCTGGCCCCTGCTCACGTGTGTGTGATGTGTTAAAGGCCCTGTGTGCTGTGCTGTGGTGTGGTGTGGTGTGTAATCACAATGACACTGGGTGCTGATTATTTGTTTGTTTCCACTCTACCCCCCCTGTAGCCCTCGTGTCCCTCCTGACCGTGTGCCCCCCCCCTGGGTCCGACTGCCCCGGCGAGGAGGGGTGCCCCACGTACCCGAAATGCCGTGACACGGACACGTTCAGCAACTTCCTGCTGGACCTGTTCAAGCTGACCATCGGCATCGGGGAGCTGGAGATGATCCAGAGCGCCCAGTACCCCGTGGTCTTCCTCATCCTGCTGGTCACCTACATCATCCTCACCTTCGTGCTCCTGCTCAACATGCTGATCGCCCTCATGGGGGAGACGGTGGGACAGGTGTCCAAGGAGAGCAAGAAGATCTGGAAGCTGCAGGTGAGGGCCAGAGACAAACACAGGCTGGTGTAATGGATGTCAGTTAGCCTAGCTGCAGGTGAGGGCCAGAGACAAACACAGGCTGGTGTAATGGATGTCAGTTAGCCTAGCTGCAGGTGAGGGCCAGAGACATGCACAGGCTGGTGTAATGGATGTCAGTTAGCCTAGCTGCAGGTGAGGGCCAGAGACAAACACAGGCTGGTGTAATTGATTTCAGGTGAGGGCCAGAGACAAACACAGGCTGGTGTAATGGATGTCAGGTGAGGGCCAGAGACATGCACAGGCTGGTGTAATGGATGTCGGTTAGCCTAGCTGGGTGTGTAGAATATGTAAATATGTGTACAGAATATGTAAATAATGTGTGTAGGCTTTAATCACAACAATCTTTCGGGTTCTACAAAACAGATAAACAACTTGCGAAATATGACCAAAAAAGTTTTATTAAAATTATTATTTATAGATAAAATGTTAATATTAAAAATATTTTTTTAAATATATTTATATTATTTACTTGTTCACCTCAGAGGTAACACAGCAGGTATAGGCAGCTACAAAACTACCACAATATTATGCTGCATACCAAAGCAAAAAGTGGAAGTATTTACACCGGTTTTCTGTTTTAAAAGTTGGACGCTCCATATGTGGTCTATTGAACCTCCCTCTTGACTCCTTAAGTGAAATGGTAGTCAGCTGACTGGCCTGGCTTTTCAGTTGGCTGGCTAGTGTGCTTGATTGGTCTGGGGTCTGGCACTGGACTGTGTGGACCAGAGATGGGTGTAACAGAGAGGGATGCAATTTCCCTGAATTTAACAATCACAGACAGTTGCGTGTGGACATTTCTCACGACTACTGTGCAAGCGTCCACCAGATGTTGGAGGAGGGTCACGGAATCCATCTCGGATATCTGAAGGACTTGTCTTACATCTTGCTCATTGCAATAGGATTTTGTTATGTGTTTTGCTCAAGGCCGTTGCTGTATAACGCAAAGTAATGTAAGGAGTTACTTTCTATAAGGAGTAAAGAAGTAAAGTAATGTATTACATTTTTTTAACAGCGAGTAATGTGTAAAGGATTACTTTTTTTGAGTAACGACCCCAACACTGTTGAGGAATGGCCTCAGTTACACTGGAACAGAGCTGAGCAGTGACCCATCCAATATCACTGTGTCCTTGCGGCCTTGTTATAAATCCTCAGTAATATTATATTATATTACAGTGGCAATAAGCCCTAAGGCTGAGTCAGATGTCGCTGTCACTTAACGTTTGCCATTTCCTTAATCATTGTACTCTAGATTCTCTGGCATGTGTCAATTAAAATGGTAATCTGTTCAGTCTTGTGGGCTACTCTGTTAGTCTCAGTAATGCCTATGGCTTCTGTTTTGAAACTGACCAGTGGGCCACGACCATCCTGGACATTGAGCGTTCCTTTCCCGTGTGCCTGCGCAAGTCCTTCCGCGTGGGCGAGATGGTGACTGTGGGTAAGAACTGGGATGGAACTCCTGACAAGCGCTGGTGTTTCAGGTAGGAAGGACATCTGTGCAACACATAGGTCTAAAACTCTAACTCTCAACACATAGGTCTAAACTCTATTTAAATGTTTTTTTCTCTCTTTCTACACGAGATAAATGTGCATCATTGCTATTTTGTATTGGTTCAGAGTGGATGAGGTCAGGTGGTCGCACTGGAATCAGAACCTGGGGATCATTAACGAGGACCCAGGCCAGAAGGAGCTGAACCAGGACCACGGCATTCAGGGGACGGTCCGCGGCCTGAGGAGAGGTGAGGCCCCAGAGCCATCAAGTGAGAGGAAATGTGAAAAGGCACAGTCTGCGATTCTGGTGAAGGGTCCAGACATTTTGAGAGAAACAAGCAACTTGAAGTTGCAGAGCACACACAAAAGCACAGAACCACACTGCCACGTTAAAAACTGATTTTTACCAAGGGGGTGCAGTGGTACAGTTGGCTAGGGCATCCATAACACAAACCTTGTCCGTCCCAACGTGGTTCCCCATTTCCACCTTATCTCTGTCTCTTCCACACTTCCTGTCACTCTCAGTCCCTGTCCTATCAAAACAAAAACGAAATAGGCCAAATAATAGCTAAAAAATATACTCAGAGCAATGGTGGCCTAGCGGTTAAGGTATTGGACCTGTGACCCCAGGATTGCAGGTTTGAATCCCAGGTCGCCAGTAGTGCCACTGAGGTACCCTGAGCATGGTACCGTCCCCACACTGCTCCCTGGGCGACGTTGTCATGGATGCCCTCTGCTCACGTGTGTGATGGGTTAAATGCAGAGGGTGAATTTCGTGGCGTGCACTGTGTGATCACAATGACAAATGGGACGGACTTTCACTCTGACCCAATCTGCCATTTTCCTCTCTCCCCCCGTCAGATCGCTGGTCCACTGTGGTGCCTAGGGTGGTGGAGCTGAACAAGACGCCTCGGTCCCGGGACCTGGTGTTGGAGATGGAGCCCCTGTCCCCACGACACCGCCTGGAGAGCTAGAGCCTCGCCGGGGCCCCGTGGGGGCCACTGGAGACTATGGACACCTGCCTGTGGTGGCACCTTTAACACCCCACTCCAGGCTAGCTGGCTCAGCTACATTTGCTAGCAGCTAGGGGTTGTCACCTCACCAGTGCTCTGCTGGTGACTACTGAGTATTGTGTATGCTCTTTACAGGAAGCTGAGCTGAATTATTGGGGTCTTGTTCACTGTTACAAAAACACAAAAGTCTCTATATTTGGTGCTTTAAAACACTATAGACCCGTGCTGGGGAACATGTAATATATTTGTCTGATCTATACAATTGCTGACATATACGGTCGGTAAGCTTTTTTAAATGCTGCTTTTGTTAAATATAAACATTCATAAACGACAGCTGTCTATTTCAGTGAATAAAATGCTATGCAGTGGGAAGAGTGGACTGCGCCAGGCAAAATGGGAGTGCTTAAAAGCATGCGCCCATCACCCTCGATTTACTGTCGTTGCAGTCAGCAGTCTTTTAGAATGTAATTTAAATGCAACAGAACTGAAAGAGCCCCTCTAAAATCTACAGCCATGTTTGCAATGACTGCCAGTAGTAGTGCTTCTTTGAGTGCTTTTGAAGTTTTTCCCTGAACACCTTGTGCATATATTCTTGGCCACCGAAAGCCACCTATTTCTTTTATGGAGTTGTTTGTGCCATCGTCATAAGACACGCCATGTCTTAAAATAACGAAAAGAAGAGCAACTGCCAACAGGTCTTTGCGCGGGGGTGAAATGGAGTTGGTAGAACCACACGGTGTTTCATCAACAGCAGCAACAGCAGACGCAGTATAACCACATCCTGGCAAACACACCGTCTCTAAATGTCTCGTTGAGCGCAGACAGCGCCCCAGAGATAAAGGTGCTACAACACTGCACTTGACTGCCTTACTTTCACAAACCTCGAAAAAGTTGGCGTTAGTTAGGTCGATGCTCAGAGCAGTGTTGTGGTTTCAGGTCTGCACAGATAGTCGCTCTGAACCCGTCTACGACCTACTTGCTACACTGTCCTCTCTGTGAACTCAGGGATTCCGTCAACTGACAGCCTTCCTTAGATCCAAAGCAACTGCCGTGAGAATGCTGAATCTGTAGCTTTTTTCCTTTTTATTTAATCGCCAAATGGACACTTCTAAGATCGGCTGGCAATTGTGCGTGTAATTCTCTTCACAAGAACCCATAAAATGTATTTATGACTGTTAATGTAGATTTAGGAATGTTGTAGACCTAATGAAATATAATATATTATGTGAGTGTTTGGGTATATCAGACGAACACGATTCCGCAGGGAACAACAGGTTTTCATATATAAACCTCTTAGCCACTCTAGTTAACATATCTGAACTCTGTGACACGGGATAACTTTAAGTTGAGCCGTCTTACAGCTTTGCGCATCAAAAAGTCATGCCTCGTTGAGAGTCAAACGAAAAAATATTACCTAAATATTTGCCTTAAAGTTTTACGATTCATTTCATAATTATATAACAAGATATAGGCCTAATAAGAAACAAAGATATTTTAAAGAAAGACGCAATTAAATAATATATTGTTTTATCAGTTTTGCGAAAAGGGAGATTTGATGCTTATTACCACAAAAGCTACTGTAGAGTATAAAAATAATGTTTTTCTCGAATGCCAAACAATTCAAGACCTGCGGGAGTTATTACGATACTATCCAAAACCTTTGCATTCTTGACTGGATGGACGTTGACCGTTTTTAATGTCTGTTTTGTAATTTTGTACTTTTTAAATAAAATATCACAACCTGAGTTTTTTGTGATTCGACGTGCAAATGTGCATTTTAATGATAAACTGCATGTAGTGCCTGTAATGTCCATCAGATGGCAGTAGATTCACGGGATCGTGTCTCATCACAAATACGCAAAGACAAAGTAAAGAGCACATTAATTACCATCCAATTATCATACGAAATTAAAAACGCGGAGAATATCAATAATGTGCCCTTCCCCGGTTTGCCTTCATTATGAATGATTTTCTTTTCTTCTCCCACACTAGTATTATCACATTTGGGGCTTGACATTTAATATTTGGCTACATAATCTTGTTAGAATCTTTAATTTTATGCTTTGTGTCTCTGTTTCATTTATTCACGGAAATAATGTCTTTTCTAGCATACTTCCAGGAGGGTATATCTCTCTCAGCACTGCTGTTGCCAGCTCAACAGTGTCCACCCATGGGAAGTAAGGAGGGAAGTACAGTTTGTGGATGGAATTACGTATTGTCAGCACTTTGAACTCCTTCAACTTCATATTCATATTTGAAATTAAGATGTGTTTGGATCATGTGTCCTGTGTGGGTTGTGCTACAGTGCATTGTGTTACAAACCTGAACCGTTTCCTTACCAGATGACACAAGGTAATTCAAATCAAAACAACCCACCCCCCACCCACGCCCCTCAAACCCTTCAAAGCACTCGTTTAGCCTCCAACCCCCCCCCTCCTTCCCACCATCTCTCTATCTTTGTCTCTTTCCGTTTGGTCGGGTTTAAAAGTCCAGGCCTCATCCCCACGGTGACATAATTGCTTTAGGGACCCCCCGCCGTGAAGCATTTAGCCGCTAGCCAAGCCCTCACGTCTCTCTCCAGTACACACCGCCCTTTCCTCCCCTTCCTCATGCTCTCTCTCTCTCTCTCTCTCTCTCATCCCTCCATCTCCCTCTCACACTCTCTCTCGCTCTCTATGTCTCTCTCTCTCGCTCTTTCTTGCTCTCGCTCTCTCTCTCTCTCTCTCTCTCTCTCATCCCTCCATCTCTCCGGAGGGGCCCTCTGCGCTGAAGGACGTGTGGAATCTTCAGCCACCTCGCCCTGAAGGCTAATCCTCTTTGCCCCAACTCTAACTGGGCCATTAATCCCATAGGTTTATCTAAGCACTGAGCACCTAGCACTGCTGACAAGCCTGCCTGCCCTCTTCTCACCATACACACACACACACACACACACACTCACACACACACACACACACACACACACACACACACACACACACACACACACACACACACACACACACACACACACACACACGCACGCACGCACGCACGCACACTCACACACACACACACACATACTCACTCACACACTCGCTATCTCTCTGCCTTTCTCTCTCTCTCCCTCTCTCTCTATCCCTCTCTCTTGTCTTGTCTCCTCCTCACCCTCTCTCTCTATCTGAGTACAGTCTTAAGTAGGACGAGACTGGGGCCAGCGAGTGTCACCGTCAGCAAC
>CM050217.1:4037500-4040000 GCA_027475355.1 Coilia nasus | reverse complement strand
TCTCTTCATATTCCTCCTTCTCTTCCTCTATCTCCTTCTATTCCTCTCCCTCCTCCTCTTCCGCCTCATCCCCATCCTCTTCTCTTCCTCTCCCTCTTCCTCTTCCTCTCCCTCTTCCTCGGCTGAAGCACGGCTCTCTAATTAC
This sequence comes from Coilia nasus, assembly GCA_027475355.1. Classification (NCBI taxonomy): domain Eukaryota; kingdom Metazoa; phylum Chordata; class Actinopteri; order Clupeiformes; family Engraulidae; genus Coilia; species Coilia nasus. The sequence goes on along the minus strand of CM050217.1, from coordinate 4,039,855 downwards.
TCTTTCTGCTTTATCTCCTCCACTCCTACTGGGCTGCTGATGCAGGCGCGGCTGGTTAATTCACTCTAAGTCGCATAAATGTCCCCGGCTGGCCCGGTTTTGGTACTGGTTCTGGATCTGTCTTATGGCAGTGTCTGATCATACAATTTCACCATGCCACTCTATAAGATCTTAGAACCACGAATGCTTGGCAGTATGCTTCTCGCTGGGGAACCAGACCGACCCTATACTGATGAGGTCACACTGGACCAAACACACACTTTTTACCTTCGGCAAGAACGTTATGATTTTGTTTGTATACATTTGTTTGTATGTCTGTTTGTTTGTTAGCAACTTAATGCCAAAATATATGAATGAATTTGCATGACATTTTCTGGGAAGGTTGTCAATGGGCCAATCGAAAAAAATGAGTACATTTTGGTGGTTATCCGGATCACCGTCTGGATCCTGAACATTTTTTTAAGGATTATTTATTATTGGAAGATAAGGCATGGCTTGGCAGAGCTCTACACTTTCTGAGCGCTCTCTAGTTTTTGTTTTGGTACATTCATCCAATATTTCAAAGCCACAGCAATTAGTTTCTGTCATGTATTTGTGTGTGTAACATCATGCCTACAACACATGTCAACAACACAGACCACCCTGCACCAAAGACTGACTTCCTGGTACATACAGTACATCCCACTTCTCAAGGCGCCTACAAGTAGCTTTCGCCATGTGTTTGTGTGCTCAACATGGCATGTTACCAGTTTAGCCAGTTCAGTTTGCCATGCCTCATTAAGAGAAACTATTTTCTGAAGGTGTTTCTGGCATTGTTTCATGAAAAATAACTTGCACTATATATAGCACTTTTTTGAGCTTGTAAAGGCTTGTTTCTTCAACTTCTGATCCTAGGCTACACACACATCTATGCACGATTAACGTTTACTGTAACTGTGTCACCATTTGTTGTCACAGCTTTCAGGAGGCATTGCCTTTCTAATGGTGGTTGTTTTTCTTTGCTCAACAACAGAGATAGAGAGATTTAGATTCTGTTTTGTAAGTGTGGATTAGTTCAAGGGCCTTAGCCAAGGTTTGTTTGCTTTTGAGTTTCTTTTCACTTCACCGTGAGTTGATCTTTCCAATCCAGCTGAGAGTTTGAGGTCCTCTGTGTGCTTTAAAAATGACTTTATTAAAGTGATGCTAATGAGGAGTGAAAAGCATGTTTTAAAACAGAAAAACTACCTTTTTGTATTTACCTTGTTTCATATATTCTTGAAGTTGTGAAGTTGTGGCTTTATGGTGTACACCCTGCTCTTTTTAATTTTCTGTAAGAGGTTTTCTCTGGGGACACACCAATATCCTACAGCCATGATTGTTTCCTTAGCATTTTTTGGTAGAAAGCAATTGAAAGGCATACATAAGTAATTGAAAGGCATTGCATGTTTTAGCATAAGATTCAAGTTTGATCAAGGTAGTTTTCAGGCCCATTCGCACAGAGACAATCAGTAAATCACTCGGTGTTGATAAAAGTCAGACAGACCAGATTAAGGTGAACAAGAGAGAGCTAGAGGTGATGGGGAAGTCTTTATCAGACAGCAGACTGACAAGTCAGCTTCAACAGGGATGCTTAGTTACTGGACAATCCAAAAGAACAGAATGTAAAAGGCTAAACAGCCTTCATCAGTTCATCTTCTCAGTTAGTTATCCTCCTTATGCACACTCGAAATGAATACTGCTTTACATAAATGTGTATATAGCACAAGTTCAGCTTTCAGGGGTAAAAAAAGCCACTGAATGGGGGAACAAAAGAAAGACAAATTCAACACAAAAAGATGAAAGCCAACAAATATGTGCTTTTGTCTTTTGCATGCTGTTTTTTATCTCTCATTCTGGGGAGACAAAATCATTTGGAAATATAAATACAGCGTTCCCGGGGGAACAATGGGGTATGGGATTTATAGTCTCTCCATCTCTCTCTCTCCCTCCCTCCCTCACTCCATCTCTCACTCTCTCTTTCACTCTCTCTTTCACTCTCTCCTCCTTCTTCCATCTCTTTCTCTTTGTCTCTCTTTTTACTCTCTCCTTCCTCCATCTCTTTCTTTTTCTCCATCTCTCCTTCTATCCCTTTCCCCCTCTTTTTCACCGTCTCTTTAAACTCATCTCCCGTGGACTCTCTTTTCTCTCTTCTTTGCATTTCTTTCTCCCTACTTGAATCTCTATTTCCCTCCCTCTTCCTCCCTCTCTCCCTTCCTCTCTCGATTCGCCTCACACACACACACACACACACACACACACACACACACACACACACACACACACACACACTTGACTTCCTCTCTCAGCCGTTCTCACTTCACTTCCTCTCTTTCTTTC
>CM050217.1:4010000-4015000 GCA_027475355.1 Coilia nasus | reverse complement strand
TGAACTGAACTGAACTGAACTGACTTGAATAGGGACCAAGAAAGGAGGAATGTCTCATTTACACCTGACCCGGTGTCCTGTGAGGGTGGCTCAGTCTGAAATGGAAGAAACAACACTGTCCATTCAATATCGGTTTATCACGAGATGACCCCTGCAGACGCCCATAACGGCATTCAAGACTTCACACAACAACAGAAACAACAGACTACCCCCCCATTCACCACATCCACCACCACCACCACACAAACATCTAGCATCCACCATCCCCAAAAACAACCTTCTGCCTTGAGTGATTTATCTCACCGTCACACACCATAAATTAGTCACACAGTCAAGGGCACACGCACACACACACATGCACACACACACGCACACACACAAACAGTCAGATGAGTACAATGGCAATCAATAAAACAATGGTCTATTCTAAACAGCGAGTCAGAGCCACACAGAAAAAGAGAGAGAGAGAAAGAGAGAGAGAGAAAGAGAAAGAGACACACTCTGAATATTCAGAGACAAAAAAACAAAGGCTGGCCCTTTTCTGTGTTTTGGTTTGGGCCTCTTTTGTGCATTGTTTGTTACACTGTCACCTCCCAGTTTTGAAAGGCCTCAAGTGAAAGATTTTCTCACACACACACACACCACCTCCTATCCCCAACCCGACCCAGAAACACACACACACACACAAAGACAGAAAAATCAAAACACAATATGTGTTTAATGTAGCCTCAATAGATCAATAAAAGATAATTAAGCTCAAAGCAACATGGCCGCTCCGACGCTCTCCGCATCTGGACTTTATTGCCCTCAGCCTAAAAACATACACAGCAGCAAAATCCCACAATGCATCATCACGTCCACTGACCCCAATTTTTAGCAGGTCACCCACAACTGGTTGTGTGTGTGTGTGTGTGGTGGTGGTGGGGGATTAGAATAGAAACCCAAAAGCGTGAAATTTCATAAACCCTCTCGAAGAGCAATTGATTTCTCTCTATAGCTGAGCCCACACCTGAATAATGGCAGATTATTCAGTGGAGAAGAATGGTTAAGTGTGGTCAGATACTGTACTGTATCGGGAGACTGAGCGGCCTTCACACTAAAAACAACGCAAGAAGGCAAGAAGGCAAGAAGGCAAGCTGCTTTACCTTGCAAGCTGAAGTAGGCACACACTGAAGGTCCTCTGCCATTTTGTTATAGTGCTACTGTTTCTGAAACGTTATAACTGTGAGAAAAACGCCAACATGCCAGACTCAGGAGAACTGTTTGTCACAATACGGTGCCTTTAAAGTTCAGTAAATGTAAATGTTTTTTTCCTCAGAGAAAGAGAGATGGAAAAAGACAGACAGAGACTACACGGTGCTATATCTAGAGGGAAGCCACAGGGAGGAAAGAGAAAATGTGTGACTGCCTGTTGTCAATTCATATTATCCACACCTTCATCGCAATTTCCATCACCGACTCCACACCCCCCCCCCCCCCCCCCCCCCCCCTCACCCCCACCCCACCGGCCCACACTGCCACGGCTAATTCCGATCCCCGCCATCACCCCCCGTGGGTGCAAACTTGAGCCTCCATCTCAGCCTATCAACTGCACCGCCCCGCCACCACACCCCACACCCCACCTCCAACCACTACTGCACCCCCCCGCTGTCAACCCCCCCCCCTCCTCCCCCCATCAGCCTCACTCCACTCCGCTGTCATTATCTCTCCCAATAATGACAAAGAGTGAATGACTTCCCTGTCAGTAATGACAGAAAATCACAGCCACTTTCCATGACACAGGACTCGCCTGATAAGGCTGGAGCTGTTATCTGCCCTTCCACCGGTGGGGCGCAGTAGTGGTTGGGGGGGGTGGGGGGTCGGGTTGATGGCGGGAGAGGGGCAGTTGGCCTGAGGATAGGACAGAGGGGGATGGAGGGGGGGGGGTGCAAATAGAGGTAGGCGGTAGAAGCAGGGATGGTGGTGGTTGGATAGCTACAGATACAACCCCCCATGTGGCAAATGATCTCTGCCGTCTCAAGGATTTTGATAAAGGTTCTGCATGGGTGAGATCCAGGTAGTGCTGCCACCTGTCCCGGTTTTACCTGATTGCCCCGGTTTTTAATGGTCTGTCCCGGGGGGGAAAAATGTTCTCTCGGGACACTGACTCCCGGGTTGCTGCTCATAAGCACAAAGGCTGATTGGGTTGCTGAAATGTCCCGTTTTTTTGTCAGACATAGACCCTAAATCCAGGGCCTCTTGCTTTTTGTAAAAATACATCTTCCAAGCCAAAAAACAGGAGAACGTTTTGGGGAGGATGTACGTGTGATAGCGGTAGTATCCACACCCCCACCCCCCCCGGCTTTGTCGGCGCCCAGGTCCAAACACGCCCCTGGACTGTTTAAAAAGCTACTCCGTGCAAAGATACACAAATTAGCGGAGGCCTGAGGAGCATGACGCCTGTAAAATAAACCTGAGGTGAAAAACATCCATCTGCCCCACATCAGCAGCTTGTTAACGCAATCATGGCGTTCCAGTTCAGATAGAGAGAGCGCATGCGGTAGAGGAGGAGAGGAGAGGAGAGGAGAGGAGGAGGAAAAAAGCAAAACAAGATTAGAAAATGCAGTTCACGGCAGCAGGGTGTCAAACATGATTTGTCTGCCGTGTGTGTTTATAAAGAGGGACAGTTCAAAAGACTTTGCCGCAACCAAACGGTGAAGTCAAAACAGTGCAGATATTATTCAGCTGCCTGGTCTCCATTCACACATCTCTTGACTTTATATTTAAAAAACAGAAAACAAAATGTATGGCAGAGTCTTCCAAACGAAAACAAAAATCCTCCTTCATTTGCAGCATAAATACGTATGTGAAAAACAGTGGTGATATGAATAAATACGACATCCTCTCAACCTTGAGGGAGTTTTGTTTTCGATATTCCTGCATCTGCTGTGACCCTCACGCCCACGTTTGCCAAAGTTTGGTGCTTTAAATTTGGCTCGTCTGCTCGCTGCTTCCTCTGCCTCTCTCCTACACCTCCTCCCTCAACCTCGGGGTCAACCGTGGGAGAAGTGTTAATAATTAAACGCTAATCTAAAAAAATGACTTCGGCAGGAGTGTCCTTCCTGCACCGCAGCTTTGACCTGACTCGCTCGAGAGTGAGACAGAGAGTGTGTGTGTGTGTGTGTGTGTGTGTGTGTGTGTGTGAGAGAGAGAGAGAGAGATGGAGAAATGGATGACAAAAAATGAGTAAATGATGAGTGAGGGAAAGTGAGGACAAAGAGAAAAGAGGACTAGGATGGTAAAAGATAGATGGGTAAAAGAGAGGGAGCGGGAGAGTGACAGAGAGAAGGAAAGACAGACAGAGAGAGAGAGAGAGATAAAGTGAGAGTGAGAGATTACATTAACATGAAACACGCAGGGTGGTAATTGTCTTTACCCCACTGAGTGATCATTCGGGGCTGGTGCTAAAAGAAATCAAAGGATTAAACCAAAAAAGCCCTCTCTCTCTCTCTCTCTCTCTTTCTCTCTCTCTCTCTCTCTCCCTCTCTCTCTCTCTTTCTCTCTCTCTCCCTGTCTCTCTCTCGCTCTTTCTCTCTCCACAGCACAGATGCTGCTGGCAGTGATGGATCCCAGATTAGATTACAGGACTGAGGATAAAACCACTGACATAGAAATTTAAATACAACACTCCATCCAGAACTTTAAAACCTGCATGAACCTTCACCCTTCTGTCCTGCCCTGGAGCTTTTCATTTTTGAAATATTTCCTCCTTTTGCCGTGGTTTTATCTATTAATATGCCTTTTTTGTTGAGAGTAGGGATTGGGGTTAGGCAGCTTAAGCACTTTATTATATATATGGGTGGCATATTAAAAGCCAGATATCCCTAAATCATGCCCCCTGGCCACAGTGTTTGCGGGCTAATCCTCTTTGGCGGGCCTGCCGATATGAAGGTGTCATATTTCTCTCTCTAAACTTGGGGGATAAAGCATTTCAGAAAGGCACAGGGCCCTCCCCCTCCGCAAGCCGAGGCGATCGATTCATTCCATCGGATTTATCCCACGCATGCAGTTAATGCAGCCCACCGTACCGAAAAACAAAACACAACCCTCAAATCTCCCGATGACACAAAAGTAACTCATAGCCTGCGTATTTCTCTCATCCATTTCACTGACTGACAGAGAAACAAACCAGCGATTCTTAGCATCCTAGCTGGCTGTCTTGGATTTCGTATCCTTCTATTTCAGATCCTATGGATCACTGGAGACAAACAAACAAAGGATGGGTGAGCGGAAGGCCTGGTGGGGGTGGGGGTGGTGGAGGGTTGTGGTCTACAGGTGCAGCTAACGCAAACACTAATCCTCCAGCAGCCTTGCCACACTGCTCAGATGAAAGGGGCCTCTGTGGCCGTGTTGAATGCTCGGACCCCCCCCCCACCCACCCTTTGCAGGCGGTCAGCTGCAGGCCGGACGCAGCGAGCCAAGCCCCCTTATGTCTGGCGGTGGTGTTGACGTTTTTAAACCTGTCACTCAGCCTCCAACAGGATACGGAGCGAAAGGAGCCTTTGGGGAGCGCCAGCGCTGCTAATCCAGCTGCTCTTTCATGTGCGCCCAGGAAGCGGCCGAGTTACACTCGTTTTTCCTTTAATTCTGCCCCCCCCCCCCCTCCATTTTCCATCCTCCCTCCCCAGCACAGCTCTCCGGGGACCTGTGGATCATTAGGGAAGTCGAGCACATGCGCGCGGCTCGCTAATGAATTTTACACAAATAACGAGTAATTAGCCGAGATATCTGAGCTCGGCGCAGCTCCTGTGGCCTAGGCTGGCGTGACACAATGAGGGGACAGCGAAACAGGGAACGGCATTGACGGGGCACACTGAAGCGCGGAGAGTGGCTGAGGGGGACGACGAACATGATCTCGGCCCGTCGGCACAACACCGACCTGCCTCATTCACAGCGCTATTTGTTCTTAATCACTCAGTTATTAAGTGGCTAAATAGCACAGTTATCCAAGGGTTCTCTGG
>CM050217.1:3997500-4000000 GCA_027475355.1 Coilia nasus | reverse complement strand
CAGATCTTTGAGAGGGGATTTCTCTCTTCTTTAATGCTGCCCATTTTAAACACTCCTGCTCAGGGCCCTCTCTCCCACCTGTGAGAAACAGATGCTGAGTGAAGAGAAGCCTCTCGGTGAGTGACACACATACACACACACACACACACACACACACACACACACAACACTCACAGAATAACTTTCACTTTAACATCACTATGTATAGTTTTGTGAATATCTCCAGAGAGTGCTTCTGCTGCGTCTTTCTCTCTTTCTCTCTCTCTCCCTCTCTCACACACACACACGCACACATACACACACAGATATACCCCCTCCTTACACACACACACACAGATATACCCCCCCTTACACACCCACACATACAGATATACCTCCCTTATACACACATACACACACAGATATACCCCCCCCCCCTTACACACACACACACACACAGATATACCCCCCTTACACACACACACACACACATACACACACACACACACACACACACACACACACATACACATGTAGATACACCCCCCTACACACACACATACACACACACACACACACACACACATACACATGCAGATACACCCCCCTACACACACACATACACACACACACACACACACACAGATGCAGATATACCCCCCCTACACACACACACATACACACACACACACACAGATGCAGATATACCCCCCTACACACACACACACACACACACACACACATACACATGCAGATGCACACAGACACAAACACACACAGATCATAAGAACCATCCACATACACACACACACATACACACACACACACACAGATCATAAGAACCATCCAGCATACACACACACGCATACACACACACACACACACACAGATCATAAGAACCATCCACATACACACACACACATACACACACACACACACAGATCATAAGAACCATCCACATACACACACACATACACACACACACACACACAGATCATAAGAACCATCCACATACACACACACACACACACACACACACACAGATCATAAGAACCATCCACATACACACACACACACACACACACACACACACAGATCATAAGAACCATCCACATACACACACACACATACACACACACACACACACAGATCATAAGAACCATCCACAGAAGTGCCATGAGTGCTGATTGTCCACATGGCTACAATAGCAGCACATCCACACAGCGCTGCACAGTGGAGGAAAAATAAGCAATAAGTCTGAGGTTTCTTTCTAGAAAAACAGGGAGTTTTACTCACTGATTCCTGAGGTTTCTTCCTGAATTTACACAATCAAACAAACAGGGAGTTTTTCCTCACCCCTGTTGCTCCCTGGGGACACTAACAACCGACTGCACCTAAATGAACTTTTCTTGTCTAGCGCCTCTGGTTTGCAAGGACCTATGTTCACATAAGAGCCCGCATCAACAGGGCATTGCATAGTTCTAGCGCCTCTGGACTATAAAGACTGCTGATTAGGGCCTACAAGGACTGCCTACTCGTGTTGACGCAAGAGTCAGTCTGCTACTGTATTCATCTGCTCCAGCGCCACTGGACTGCAAGAAGTGTTGTCCTGTGACGACCCTGCTAAACTGTAAAGCACTTTGAGCTGCATCTTGTATGAATGAATTGTGCTATACAAGTAAAGTTTATTATTATTATTATTATTATTATTATTATTATTATTATTAATTCATCAACACAATCTGCAGTGACAAGAGTCCTGCACGCCTGGCCCTTTCTCCTTCACATGAGTCTCCATGCTGACCACAGGACTGGATCCTGGGACGGCCCCATTGGCTACCAATCTGCAGGCCAAGAGTCCTGCACGCCTGGCCCTTTCTCCTACACATGAGTCTCCATGCTGAGCCCCATTGGCTACCAATCTTCAGGCCAAGAGTCCTGCATGCCTGGCCCTTTCTCCTACACATGAGTCTCCATGCTGAGCCCCATTGGCTACCAATCTTCAGGCCAAGAGTCCTGCGTGCCTGGCCCTTTCTCCTACACATGAGCCTTTTTAAACAACGGAGGGAAATCAGTCTCCATGTTGAGTACAGGACTGGGTCTTGGGACAGCCCTAATGGTAGCCAGAGTAGCAGGAGTCGGAATAAAAAAACCCACAGACAAACGTCTTTATTACGGTAATTAGGATGGGCAAAGGGGGCACAGTGGGGGGGTCGGATGGGCCGCAGAGGGAAAACCGGAGGAGAAAGTCAATCTTGGCACATCAAGCCGGGGAGGAGAGAGGGATGGAGGGAGGAGGGAGGGAGGGAGGGAGGGAGGGATGGAGAGAGGGATGGAGGGAGGGGGTTGGGTGGTCTTAGTGAGGGTGGGGGGGCAGGGTGGGGGTACGAGTAGCCTATCGGGTGGCACACAACCCGGGGTATCAAAGCGAGACCAGTCAGCCAGTCTGGGCCTCCAGCACAGGGCATTGGGTTTCCAGCACCAGGACCAGCGGCCCACATCCTAATTAGGCAGGAAGAAA
>CM050217.1:3972500-3992500 GCA_027475355.1 Coilia nasus | reverse complement strand
TGTGTGTGCATGTGTGTGTTTATGTGCGTGTGTGTGCGTGTGTGTTTGTGTTTGTGTGTGTGCATGTGTGTGTGCATGCATGCATGTGTGGGGGGGGAAGTGAGTGTGTGTGTGTGTGTGCGTGTGTGTGTGTGAGTGTATTTGTGTGTGTGCGTGTGCGTGTGTGTGCGCGTGTTTTTGTGTGTGTGTGTGTGCATGTGTGTGTGCATGCATGTGTGTGTGGGGGGAAAGTGCATGTGTGTCTGTGTGTGTGTGTGTGTGTGTGTGTGTGTCGTAGCCCTGAGGAGGATTCCTCGCCCTTCAATCACCACACAAAGCTTACACACCCCGAAAAAATGTCTGCTCAACAATGCCGCCCCATCCATTTCAATCTTCTTTTTAAAACTTGTGTTTCTTTAAAAAAAAGCAAAGAAAAGGAAAAAAGATCAGACTGTGCTGACGGGGGGAAAGCAGCAACACTGAGTGGCAGCCTTGTGTGGGGGGGTGCCAGCGTGACAGCATTTAAGTGACACTTAATTGGAGACATTCATGTAGTCCCAGAGCTCCATCAGGGGACATCAATCAAAGTTTGTTTGCAGAAGGAAAGAAAGAAAGAAAAAAGAAAGAGAGAGAGAGAGAGAGATAGGGAGTAAAAAAAAGAAAAAAGTTTGATTATTTTCAGCTGTCTCACAGCCAGGCACAATCTCATGCAAATTACGCCGAGCTCTGAAAACAGGTTTCTCCTGACCTGCGTGAACAGGTGACAAAGACGAGAGGTTGGAGGGGTACGTGCAGCAGGCTCTATCTCGCTGAGGAGCACAGGGGTCAAAGACACCTTCACAGTGACCCGGGAGGATTCCACTGTCCTGCTTTTTCTACAGGCAAAAACACGGTCAGACACGGGGCCTCGAAGTGCCTCGCAACCATTACACACATCACACGCCTTCAAGTCAGAAGCCATTAGGATGCGGGGCAGCATAATGTGATCGCAGCATACAGGTGATGAAGCGGTTTGAAAGCCATTAAGCAGGGAGAGATGCTGAGTGAGTGAATGAGTCAGTAAATAAGAGCAAAAGAGAGAGGGGGGGCAGTGCTAGAGAGAGAGAGAAGGAGAGAAAAGGAGAGAGAGAGAGAGAGACAGAGAGAAAGAGAGAGAGAGAGGGGGGAAAGAAGGTAGAGAGAGAGAAAGGGAGAGAGAAGGGGAGAGAGAGACAGAGAAGGAGAGGGAGAAAGAGAGGGGGGGAGGTAGAGAGAGAGAGAGATAAAATAGGAAGTAAACAAAACGAACAGCTGGTCCCTTTTCAGCAGGGGCTCAGCGGGAGGACTTCCCGTCTCGAGCCTCACAGCAGCTCCTGCTCTCTGACACCACTCCCCTCACACTGCGCACAGGGGGAGACGCACACAAGCAGAGGAGGAGACCTACAGAGGGAGGAGAGAGGAGGAGAGGAGCAGGCAAGCAGATGAGAACTACAGAGGGAGGGAGAGAGAGAGAGAGGAGAAGAGAAGTGAAGGATGACAGCTAGAGAGAGATAGAGGGAGGGAGAGAGGAGGAGAGGAGCAGGCAAGCAGAGGAGGAAAACTACAGAGGGAGGGAGAGAGAGAGAGAGGAGAAGAGAAGTGAAGGATGAGAGCTAGAGAGAGATAGAGGGAGGGAGAGAGGAGGAGAGGAGCAGACAAGCAGAGAATGAGAGATAGAGAGAGGAGAATGGAGGAGAGGATGACAGCTAGAGAGAAAGAGAAAGGAGGAGAGAAGTAGAGGATGAGGGCTAGAGAGAGAGGGAGAGAGGGAGAGAGAGAGAGAGAGATAAGCACAGGAAAGAGAGAAAGACACAGAGGGGAAGGAAAGAAGAAAGAGAAAGACCTCCTCCTCTTCTCTAGCCCCCACCACCACCTCCTCCCCCCAGCACCTCCCCCCAGCGGGCTCCTGTCAGTTCCACCCCATTACCCCCCACTCACTGGGGCAGTGTTACCCCCCACTCACTGGGGCAGTGTTTACAGGCGGGCAGAAATAGAAACAGATCCCCCAACATCTCCCCCCCACCCCACCACCACCAACAGCCCTCTACACCTCTTCTGAGCCAGCATACTGGTCCCTGTACTGGGAGGCCTGGGACAGAGAGAGAGAGAGAAAGAGAGAGAAGAGAGAGAGAGAGAGAGAGAGAGAGAGAGAGAGACAGAAAGAAAGAAAGAAAGAAAGAAAGAAAGAAAGAAAGAAAGAAAGAAAGAAAGAAAGAAAGAAAGTGAGAGGAAGGAATAGAGAGAGAAAAAGGAGAGAAGGAAAGAGAGAGACAGAGAGAAATAGAGAGAGAGAGAGAGAGAGAGAGAGAGAGAGAGAGAGAGAGAGAGAGGAAAAGGGAGCCTAAAGTAAAATACGACCGGAGACGGTATCTTCTGCTACTACTGCTATTGCTACTACTGCTACTGCTACTGCTACTGCTGCTACTACTGCTGCTTCAGCTGCTGCTACTGCTACTGCTACTACTGCTACTGCTACTGCTACTGCTGCTGCTACTGCTACTGCTACTGCTGCTACTGCTACCGCTACTGCTACTACTACTGCTGCTACTGCTACTGCTGCTGCTACTGCTACCGCTACTACTACTGCTGCTGCTACTGCTACTGCTGCTGCTACTACTGCGGCTGCTACTGCTGCTGCTACTACTGCTACTGCTACTGCTACCGCTACTGCTACTGCTACCGCTACTGCTACTACTACTGCTGCTACTGCTACTGCTACTGCTGCTACTGCTGCTGCTACTGCTACCGCTACTGCTACTACTACTGCTGCTGCTACTGCTGCTGCTACTACTGCTGCTGCTACTGCTGCTGCTACTGCTACCGCTACTGCTACTACTACTGCTGCTACTGCTGCTGCTAATGCTACCGCTACTACTACTGCTGCTACTGCTGCTGCTACTGCTACTGCTACTGCTACTGCTGCTACTGCTGCTGCTACTGCTACCGCTACTGCTACTGCTACTACTACTGAGGTGCTGTGGTGCAGCCAGCGGAGTGTGTCTGTAACATGGAGCTAATGCTAAAGGCAGTGCTCCCTCTCCAAGTCCTGCACACCACACACACCACTCCCCAGACCATACTCCCCACACCACTCCACACCCCACTCCCCTGGACACCACACACACCACTCCCCAAACCATTCCCACACCACTCCACACTCCACTCCCCTTGACACATCACACACCACCCCACACACCACTCCCCTGCACAGGTGGAAACAGGCCAATCATCCTGCCCAGGCTGATTTCACCCTCTGCATCTCGCCCGTGCCAGACAGGGCTGGAGCAGACCGCGGAGAGCGACCGCGTGGGGATCTGACCACCGGGTTGGTGGGTCATTCTGCTCCTCTCCTCGTGCTTTTTGAACAACGTCTTATGACAGCACAGACGTCTGAGGTTCACCTGACAAAGCTGAAAATATCAGTGAATTTTAAAATTTCCTATTTTAATTTTCCTATTCCTAATATTTCCTAGGGAAATACTGTTTTGTCTCACTATGTACCACATGTATGACTGAAATGACAATAAAACCTACTTGACTTGCTATACACTACAATATACTGAACACTGAAAAGACATCACAGTTTTACTTATACTGTATTTCATATTAAGAGTGTTATTAACATCCCTTTATTCATTCATCTTTGACTTTGTTTCCCCCAAAGGCAGTATTTTAGAGGGAGAAGGGGGCCTCTGACATGTTTCTTCATGGTTATTTCAGCAGGCAACTCTTGTGCAAATCAGCTTTCCACACGGCTCTCTCTGGAGAGCGCCTGTCTGGTAAGTACAAATGTGCAGCAGCCCTACTCTGTGTGCTGACACACACCTCCCCCCACCACACCTCCCCCCACCACACCTCAACACACACACACGCACACACACGCGCACACACCTCCCCCCACCACACCTCCCCCCCCACACCTCAACACACACACACGCACACACACATGCGCACACACACGCGCACACACACACACACGCATTCACCGACAGACAGACAGACACAGTCTCACAGTCACACACACACGTATGTACAGACATACATACACACACACAAGCATACACACTCACACAAAAACACACACACACACACACACACATTTTCACAAAGAGAGATAAACATGCACTCCCCTACATGTGCAGATGTTTTGGAGGATTGCTCTGATTGGCTGGAGGGAGCTGACAGCTGGCCAGATGTTTGCTGGCGGCGAGGAGAGGCAGTCACAGCGGAGCGGTGGAGTGGCCACCGGAGAACCAGGCGGCGTCACGCCTGAGCGTTACCGCCACTGCCACCACTGCCACTGCCACCGTGCCACTGCCACCGCGCCATGCCTCTGCGTAACGCCAGAGCTGTCAGGGAGGGTGACAGCGAGACGGGCCTCGGCGGAGCACTGCTTGCGTGCGGTGATGGTGACGGTGGTGGTGGGCAGCTTTGGGTATAAAACAGATTGACTGAAACCCACAGCACCAGAACACAGTGTAGAGAAGTAACGCAACAGTAATCAGGGGCCCCCATCTCAACTGAGATACCCGATTTTCCACAAAAACCGAGAAAAGACAAGCTCACATTTTGGGGCGATGCTTCTTCTGAGTAAATGCCTTTTTCTGACACACACACACAAAAGAGAGAGAAGAAGATCAGGTTAAGCCATGGGTACCAATTATCGCAGATCTCCACAATCTCAACAAATGAGGTCAAAATGGTACCCGACACTGCAGGCTTGACATGGAGGGATTACGTCTGGGTGGAAACAAAACCCTCCATAAGCCCAAGGGAGGATCCTCACACTAATTTTACCTCCACACGCCCGAGACAGAGGTTTTAAGAAGTGAAAAGATAATTGGCCACATATCAGGAAAAGTATGCCAGCCAGAGCTGAGGTAAATTAAGTGGAGGAGGAATGAAGTACCTAGGCTATCTGTGAATAGGGAAAAAGTCTACTTTTGAAGTCAGATACGAAGAAATCAAACTCCATGAAATTACCGCTGTGTGTCTCACAGGCTGATTAGTGGCAAAAGGTCTTTATACAGGCTTGTTCACTTCAACCATAAGGAAATGGGGTAACACTTTATTTTACGGCTCCTTTTTTAGTATATCTACATGTAACAACATGTAATACTATGTACTTACACTGTACATACCTAACACTAACCCTAACCCGATGGTACATTGTAAGTACATAATGTCATATATTGTTACACGCTTTGTTACACTATACCTATCTGATGTAACACGGACAGTAAAATACAGTTTTCTTGTTCACCTTACCCACAAGGAAATGGTTAAACACAGACAACGTCTTCTGTCTTTGTTGTTACATTACACAGTCGATTTACTGTGTGAATACAGATGATCTTTCCCCAAATCTAACCTTATGCTACAGTGTAAGTACATAATGTTACATATTGTTACTCGCTTTGTTACACTGTACTTATCTGATGTAACGCAAACAGTAAAATACAGTTTTCTTTAAGTCTTCTGTTGTTGCTGTGACATTACACAGTAGATATACTGTGTGAATACACATTATCTGCAGCAGTCTGTTCATGGAAGCACTCTGCTGCTGCATGCTACATGTGTTAACTATTAGTCTGACAGACGCAGGACACAGTTTGAAACAAGCCAGTGTGCCGCATGAAGACAGAGCCTGGCTGGTGAAGCAAAACCCCAGATGAGATGTCACTGGTGGTAGTCTGCTCAACAGCCCGAGTCATTTCATTTGCTCGCCGTTTGCAGCAAATGGTCAGGAGCGATTTACGGCGTCTCGTCGGGAAGGAAACAACAAAGTCTACAGTATGTGCTCTCGTTCCGCACTATATGTGTTCACTTGAGCACAGCACATTAAACACACGCGGCCTACACACACACCCTGCCTGTCTCCACAGACCCACTCAGGCTTGCAGACATTCGGCTTGTGTTTTCCTGTTTCTGATCCACACTATAACTCATTTTGCTCCCGGTCAGTCAATCACTTTTGCCATTCTTTCCCAGCAGTTGTAGCTTACATCCGCTGTTCATGCCGTAACATAACCTTTTTTTGTTTAGGACAGATTTAAGGAGGTTGGCTACTAACTCCTAAATTGCTCCGGATTTTTTTTTCCCTTCGAGTTCTCGGCAGGCCCATTTCGGCGGCGCACAGAGAGGCGAGCGGAGCGGCAGGCTGGCCGACACCCATGTAATTCCGATGTAAAAGCATTCTGACAGCGCTTCTAAATCAGTCTTGTACAGGAACGTAAGGCAGGAGGGGGAGGAGGAGGAGCAGGTGGGGGGAGGAGGAGGATAAGCACTTTCCAATGCACCGAGGTGCGCCCGCAATGAAAAACATTCATTTCAACAAAAAAAGAAGAAAAAAAAGACGGCGGGCTAGCCTGCCTCCCGGCTGTCCTGCCAGCCAGCCTGCTCTGAGGGAGGCGGCGATGACAGGGCGTAATACACTTGAAAACATCCGCCATCAAAAAATCTGCCACCGGTCATGAATTTTACCTGAAATGCCTCGGCAGAGAGAACAAGGGCAGCAATCTGCAGATAAAATGTCAAGGCTTGGGGGCCAGGGGGAACGGGAGGGGGGGCATTTTCTGCCAAACCCCTCATCTCCCTTAAGCAGGCAATTCATTAAACTGCACCCGGGTCAGCAATGCTTTCAACTCAATAAAAATGCTAATAAAACTAAAAGCTTGCGAAGGGAGCAAAAAAGAGCATCACAGGACTCCCCTGCCCCCCCCTCCCCGCTCCAGGGTTGGTCCTGATGCGGGGAAAGGGGATGGGGGGGCAGAGGTCCAGGTTACAAGAGGTCACACTGGCAGTCACCTCAGCTAACTCAGCAAGGACTGGAGATCTTGTGTGAGTGGAGTAAAAAGAGACAGGAGTGCATTTTTTAGGGTGATCCCATTCTGCCAATGAGACAAGCAAAGGGATCAGCGAGAAGTGTAATCATTCATGGCTGTTAGAGAATACATAGTGTTGGAAAAGAATAAAGACACACACACACACACACACCAAGCTGTTATAATAATATAATAATAATAATAATAATCTTTACTTGTATAGCACAATTCATACATACAAGATGCAGCTCAAAGTGCTTTACAGTTTGGCAAGGTCACCACAAGACAACATTTCTTGCAGTCCAGTGGCGCCAGAGCAGACAAACACAATAACGAAATAATGTGTTGACTAAGTAATCTAGGAATATTCTCATTCTGGCCCCCACCCCCAACCAAAAAAATGTCCAATCCCACGTCCACGCAGCCTTAACCCAACCCCCACACCAACCCCACCCCACCCCACCCCCCACTAAATAAATTAAAGGGCCATTAGGCAGATTTCAAAAGATGGCAGTTGGCTCATAATTATACATGACATCTTTGAGAGATAAAAAGTGATTACTATGGATGAAGGGGAAGAGAGGGGAGAGGACTAAAAATTGCTTAGCAACCAGTCATTATCTCCAAGAGTAGAGAGAGGTGACCATCCATCCGTCTGACTCTGATCCCCCCCTCCCTCTCTCTCCCTCTTTCTTTTTCTCTCTCTCTAACTGCGCTGTCCCCTCCTCTCTCGCTCGCCTCTGTCTGCTGTCACTCTGTCCAAATACAAACAGTGATAAAGGACGTCGCAATCGCTCTTGACACACAAATAGGTTAACACAATAAAGCTGGCTTTGCCCAGCTCACTCAAGGGAGGAAAGCAATTCCAGCAGGCAGGCAGGAGGTAATAAAACAATGTGTGTGTGTGTGTGTGTGTGTGTGTGTGTGTGTGTGTGTGTGTGTGTGTGTGTGTGTAGTTGAGCAAGTGTATACGTACACACGCATGCGTGTGGGTGACTGTGTGGTTGTGTGTGTGTGTGTCTGTGTGTGTGTGTGTGTGTGTCTTTGGGTGTGAGTGTGTGTGTCTTCACTCCTCAGTGTCTTGGTGGGAGTTAGGGAAGGCATGTACAGACAGCATTGCCCCAGGGCCTAATATCAGCGGGGTTTTGAGCCCTCTGACAAGAGCAATAACACTGGCCAAAATGATGGAAATTCCTCACTATACAGGGCCTTCAATAGCATGTGTTACACACACACACACACACACACACACAAACACTCAAACACACACACACACTCACACACACACACACACACACACACACACACACACATGCACTTCTCTTTCTTCTGCTATTAAGGGAAGTTGCTGGCCCACTGGCTGTTTCAGAGAGGATATTGTGAATAACAGCGACGGAGGCTCTTTCGTCTCTAGACCTGCCGTGGCTGGTTCTGAAGTCCTGCAGGTAAAGCGCTTAATTGCCTTTTATAAGAGAGGAGCGCGCCTGCTATCCTGGTATCCTGCTACCCCACTTCCTCCCTGTGTCTCATCTAAGCTCTCTGCCAATGGCAGATAAAGATCTGTGGCAAATTTATGAAATCATATTGCTTTTTTCCCTCTCCGCACTGTTTGTGTGTGTGTGTGTGTGTGTGTGTGTGTGTGTGTGTGTGTGTGTGTGTGTGTGTGTGTGTGTGTGTGTGTGTGTGTCTGTGTGTGTGTGTGTGTGTGTGCTTATGCTTGCTCGAAAGCAATGTTGGCTTTTCTGCAATTACCATTCAGACCCTACAGTCATTGTTTTCTCCATTCTGGGAAAATTCCATTACCTTAGAGCAACACCAGATGAATGTGGTAACAGCTTCCATTCCGACCACCCCATACAGACACACACACACACACACACACACACACACACACAAACACACCATCGTAACACAGCCAGTAGCCAACAATCTTCTGGGGAGTGGTGGTGGGGGGGCGGG
This sequence comes from Coilia nasus, assembly GCA_027475355.1. NCBI lineage: Eukaryota > Metazoa > Chordata > Actinopteri > Clupeiformes > Engraulidae > Coilia > Coilia nasus. The sequence goes on along the minus strand of CM050217.1, from coordinate 3,983,720 downwards.
GGGGTCACACTGTGGTAGTTTGTCAGCCACATCAGAGCGACATCCATCTGCTTATTATGTTTGCGGTGTGGAGCTCAGACTGGGCTGCCAGGACACATGAGAAATGCACCACACATCACTCCGAATCAAATGAACTATTTCAAGGCCTCGGGCCATTGAAGCACAGTAGACCAAGAGAGAGCCCACATCATCCCCACCACACACATACACACACACACACACACACACAAACACACAGACATACACTTATGCATACACAAAGAACACACAGCGGAACTCGACCACATTTTCCCTGATGACAACTGGCCAGTGCACAGAACAAACAAACAAACACACACACACACACACACACACACACACACACACACACACACACACGCACACACACACACACGCACACACACGCATGTGAGCAGATGTGGATGTTAATGGACGCGCTCATCAAGAGCTTTTTCTCTGCGCTCCACATCTGTCTCGCTGTGTGACAACAAGGCACGGAATATGCACTTCTGAAATGCCTTCAATCTGAGGCATCGATGTCCGCCTACTGCAATAACCACTCCATCAATTTCGCCTGACAAAACATCACACACACACACACACACACACACACACACACACACAGTAAATGCTGCCAGGCAGGCCTGTTATTCACCCCAGTGTTAAGCTAAGTGTGTGTGTGCCGCCCGTACTTCTTCAATCTTTTGCAACGTCCTTTCACAACAACAGAATTAATGGCAAACAAAGCAGACCTCTCTGTGATTACCCAAGAAGTGAAAAAAGGAGGAGAGGAGAGGCGAGAAGAAGGAGAAAGAGAAAAACAAAAAAAGAAAGAAAATGTAAAACACACCAGGCAATACTGTACTTCAACAGTAAAACACACCAGGGAATACTTCAACAGTAAAACACCAGGGAATACTTCAACAGTAAAACACACCAGGCAATACTGTACTTCAACAGTAAAACACACCAGGCAATACTTCAACAGCAAAACACCAGGCAATACTTCGACGGGCAATATCGAGACAGGAGAACTCTTTCCGGAGAAGGTTAGAGAGTTCCCATCATGCATTTTGCGGTTGGCGCGTGATTGGCTGGATGGTCTGGTCCCTCTGGGGGCCCTCGGGGGGCCCTCTGGCAGCAGATACGTCTCAGCTCCCGACAGCCCTCCATCACCAACAGGAAATCAATGGCACCCGGAGCACCGTTAGACAGCCACAGTTAGAGGCTGAACACACCGTGCCCTTCAGACGACACACCATGCTTTTCTTCCTTTTCTCCTCCTCCTCCTGCTTCTCTCTTTCAGTCCATCCGTCCATCTGTCGGCCTGTTTCTTTTGTCCTTTTTAAAGCACCCTCCCTTTTCTGTATCTTTTCTTGCCGTCTTTCATTCAGTTTCTCCTGTTCTGTTCTTTTTCTCTCTCTCTCTCTCTCTTTTTTCCCTGCCGTTCTCACTTCCTTTTTCTTTCCACAGCAGCTTTGTCTGTCCCAACCTCTCACCTGAAATCAGTTAATCAAATACCTCGCCAGCCTCGCGCTGGCCTCGAATGCCAGGAGGCTTTAATCCAGCCCCTATTTAACACCGAATCCCCCGCAGCTCCAGTTCCCCCCCCACCACCACCACCGTACCCAACCGCCCTTCCCCCACCCGCCCCCTTACGCTACCCCTCTTAGCTGCCCTCTTCTTCACAGCACCACTCTGTTCCCTATCCTCTCTTCCCTTCTCCTCTCCTCTCCTCTCCTCTCTTCTTCTCTCTTCTCCTCTCCTCTCCTCCCCTCTCTTCGGTCCCCACGGCCTCTCAGTGACAAACCCGGTGACAGGTGCTCGGGTCACGTCTGATAGGTAGCGGCGCTGCTCAGCCCCATCATCCCTCCCCCCTGAGCCCCCGGCGGCGTACACGCGCCTCAGGTGGGGGTGTGGTGGAGGACGGGGGGGTGGAGGTGGGGGTGGGCGTGGGCGTGTGGTGGAGGACGGGGGGGTGGAGGTGGGGGTGGGGGTGTGGTGGAGGATGGGGTGTGGATGGTGAATGTCCTCTATTGTCAGCGACGGTTAGCCGGCTCACATTTTACTCTCGCTCTTCTCCCCTACAAAGGCACAGAGCAGTGACTACGCCAACACAGAAACTGAGGAAAATGCCTTTAACATTGTCATACTGCCCAGTCAAACACGCTGTATGTGCAATAGTGGTGATACTTTTATGTAAAAAGAGGGTGTTATAAAGTCAATTTCCAGTCTAAGCTCAAAAAAAGGTAGTTACTGCTTGTTGGCTTTGCGGGGCATTCTTCCCGTCCGCTCTTTCCATCTGCCTCCTCATGTGTGTTGAGTGCTGAGGACAAAGTTGGCCGTGAAGCCATTATCAGTAAAAGTGTGTGTGTGTGTGTGGGGGGGGGGGGGGGCGAATGTGCGCCTGCCCTCTCAGCTCGGTCCTTGTTAGGGCCTATTCACACAGCGGGGCTAAGCCACGGTGGAGCGGTGAATGAGCGGAGATGAAAAAGTGCTTGTTTCGCGGGTGATGCATGAATTGCGCTGATTAAAACTATGTTGAATAGTCGGCCTAATCACTGTTTCTGCAGCAGCCCCTGAAAGCGCACAGGAAATTAACAAAGCGTTAATGACAGCACCTGAGTAGACGCCACATGCGAAGAAGTAATGAGTCGAGAATTATAATGGAAAAAGGAGAATTGCTGAAACAAAAGCACAGGATGTCAGAGAGAGAGAGAGAGAGAGAGAGAGAGAGAGAGAGGGAAACAGAGAGAGAGGGAGAAAGAGAGAGAGAGAGAGAGAGAAAATGGAGATTGTGCACAAAGAACAAATGCCAGCTCTCATTTTCCAAATCCAACCCCCTTTCCTCCACAACTTAACCAGGGTTTCCAAATTGACAAATAATCTCTATCACCCTTCGGGTCTTTACAATTTGTCCAAAGGCTTCAGACAGCCATCTCAGCCAGCTGGGTCTGTGAATGTGTGTGTGTGTGTGTGTGTGTGTGTGTGTGTGTGTGTGTGTGTGTGTGTGTGTGTGTGTGTGTGTAGGGGGGGTTGCATGAGGAATGGCACAAACACGCGGCCATCGTCACTGCAGGTGCGTGGGCCAAACAGCTGGTGTGGGCTTTTGCTTGTCCACTGAGAGAGAGAAAGGGAGCGGGAGAGAGAGAGGGAGAGACACAGTAAGAGAGAGAGCGAGAGAGAAAAAGAAAGAGCGAGAAAGAGGGAGAGAGCCAGAGGGCAGCTCGATGCCACAGCACAGATTACCACAAGCATCACTGGGGTCACGGTGATGGGCAGCGCAACTCAGCAGCCTCTTCGGCCATGCCAAGAATGCCAGGCGGGCACACAATGAATCTGTGTCTCTTGTTCCCCTCTCTCTCTCCCTCTCTCTCTCTCTCTCTCTCTCTCTCTCCCTCTCTCTCTCTCTCTCTCTCTCTCCCTCTCTCTCTCTCTCTCTCTCTCTCTCCTCTCTCTCTCTCTCTGTTCTTTTTCCACCCCTGCTTCCCAGACGTGACCAGCTATTTCATTACCAGACAATGCAGGTGATTCACCAAAAGCACGGTTCCGAGATCAAACACTGATTCTTTGTGCTGTAAGTCCACTGGAGCAGAGACTACAGCGGAAGGGTGGTGGCACTGGGGCTTCACAAGGGTTTCTTGGGACAGTGACAGTTCGTGACAGTGGTGGTTAAAGCAATACTAAGCAGTTTTTTTCAACCTTTAAGGTGTAGTTGCATCGTGTTTTTATTAATTTTGCGGTGGTCTCTAGTATTAATGAATGGTTTTGGTGATAAAAATGCTTAAGTGCTTCTGTTTCAGGCTGTTCTAGTTTAGTGGAAGAGATGGAGCAGGCAGAATGACAGGTTCTCGGCTATGCTAGTCACAGGCTACAATCATTCAAAGCCCATTCGGTCATAGCGAACCAAATAGAAGATTTAAACATTTTAAACAAACACTCATACTTACCTATACTTACGTCACTTTGTTTGTCTTTATCTTACTCACTCATTTTTCCGCCTACTGTCTTTCACTGACTAATGGAGGCAATCAGGGTAGAAGAACATTTTCACGTGCAGCATGCATGTGCACCTCGGGGTGACCTATCGTATTTCTAAAGAGCAAGTACTAAACGGTTTCTCGTGAAGGCACTCCTTTAAAATAATGGTTCCAAAATCATTTCGGTGGTTCATCAACTCGTAACAGGGTGAAAGGCACTTCTGAATTCGCTTTGCCGCCCTCCATGGGCTATAACCGCACTAAGGGCTATTGACCTTATTCTGGAACCGACCATGGGCGGCGTGACGCGCTTCCGTATTGTAACGCTATTTCCGGGTACTATGCTCCCTAATGCAACCTTCTACTGTCTATGGATGCAACTCAGCTGATGTTACTTGAAATCTAACGATCTAAAATACCGGTCCATACATCTAGTATCGGAGTAAGCTATGCAATTAGACTACTGCTCCATGCTTCTAAATGTAATATTTCTGAACGTCACCAAACACGATATAAAACATTGTAACATTTTAGTGTGGGAACTTGGCTCAGCCAGAGGATAGGCAAACCGGTACCGAACTAAATATACAACGCCTTAGAGCAAAATAACATCGTATTCCACAGGATCCGCACACAGAACAACTAGATTAACAAATGAGAATGATAGCACAGGAAATTATGATGTTGGGAGAGTGCAGTGAATCCGTGTGCTTTGCCAAATGTAGAGAGCTGGGTCGTCAGTGACTTGCTGTCGGCGCAGACGGGTCAGTCAAGTGCAGGTGTAGCTATCTATGAAACAGCGTGACAGGCTGCTATGCATTACCTAAAGTGAAATTAATCTATTGGTGGCTTGCAGAAGCTAAACGTGAGATGTTGCTAGGAAAACAGTAGCTTAAGCAACGTGGTCTGCAGTTAGGGAAGTAAAAATTACAATGGACGTTTTATTAATAAAGAAACAACCCATTTCTGTTCGTTCGTTTTTTTTTCCCTCAAATCTCCCTACTGCTCCGCTTCTACATTTAATGTTTCTGAACGTCACCAAACACAACATTAAACATTGTAACATTTTCGTGTAGGAACTTGGCTCACGTGAAGCGGAGAGAGCTGCGTCGTCAGTGGCTTGCTGTCAGTGCAGGCGGCTCAGTCAAGTGCAGTTGTATGCGTGTGTGTTGTCTAGCATCTTAATCAGCATTGCCTAAGGTGAAATTATTGTATTGGTGGCTTGCAGAAGCTAAACGTAAGATGCTGCTGGAAAAATAGTATCCTAAGCAACGTCTGCATAGTTAGGGAAGTTAAAAATACAATGGCCATTTCCATTAATAAAAAAAAAAATCCCTTTCTGCACACACATGTTTATTTTTTTTTTGACAAATTGCCCCCTGCCTCAGCCCACCGCTGCATGCTATGCATGCTATCCAGCCACCCAGTGGAGTTCATTAACCTCGAGTGATGAGGCACAATCTCTCCATCCAATCTTTTTAGGTGTCTTTCTGAGTAAGCTATCCATCTTTATTTGCAAGGTTTTCCAACGTAGCTGACTTGCTGTAGCAAACCGGCCGGAAGTAATGTTACAATCGCGGAAGACGAGCAACTTTGAAAATGGGCGTGTCAGAATAAGGTCAATAACCGCACTAAGGGCTATAACCACACTAAGGGCTATAACCGCACTAAGGGCTAAGGGCTATAACCGCACTAAGGGCTATAACCGCACTAAGGGCTATAACCACACTAAGGGCTAAGGGCTATAACCACACTAAGGGCTATAACCGCACTAAGGGCTATAACCACACTAAGGGCTATAACCACACTAAGGGCTAGTAGAGTAACTTTATTGATCCCGAAGGAAATGAAGGTGGGCTATAGGGCTATAAGTGGCTATAAGGGCTATAACTGCACTAAGTAAGTTTGGAGGAGCGGGCCATCGAATGAGACACAATTCCGCTTCCAACCTGTAGGGCGACCGAAGACGAAAACGGCTTAGTGTTGCTTTAAAGGCAGCGATTAATGGCAGATTTAAAAAATCATTAGTCTCTGCTCTTTAGCTAGCCACCTATATTGGCCACAGGCTGAGCCCATGCTAGACTAAGTAGACATGAAAAGGAGGAATATAAAAAGGCGGAGGAATTAGCCAAACACACTTCCCTTCGCCAAGACTGCTAGCATTTCAAGACAAACAAACAAGGGCAGATAATGTGCAAATACACACACACACACACACACACACACACACACACAATAGCAACGCCTTCATTTCTAGAAAAACAGAGGTTGCAAAAGCAGGAGATGATCCAGATTCCAAATGGTATTGGATCTTAGGCAATAGTAATTACTCCCTAGAGAGATGAATGGGTTCCTGCTGTAGCCTTTGGGAAATCTGAATTGAGACATGTCTCCTGTCATACAGAGATGACTTTGTGCCAGTAGTCTAGATTTTGACCTTTTTCTGTGTCAGGTCCTGAGCAGTGTTGATTTCATAAATGTGTCTCTTTACACACTGATGACAACATGTCTTTGGCTCTGCTGCTCTATGGGAGCTCTAATGACTGCAAGATTCACTGAGATCATTTGAAATTTCGGGTAGAGGGTTACAGAATACTCAACATACACACACACACACACACACACACACACACACACACACACACACACACACACATTAATGCATACACACACACTTATCAAACAATCATTAACACACACATACACACTAAACACACACACACACACATACATACAGACCGCAGACACACAAACACACACCTTAAACCCGCTAGCCTTTTTTGATTATTCACAACATTGCCCAATGAGCAGTGGAGAAATTTCTTCCTCAAGGCAATCTCATCTTGCCTCTTCAAGCTCTGCGCTCTAGTTCAGCAGTAGGCTACGAGGGGGGAGGGATGGTGGGGGTGGGGGGTGTGCTAAAACAAATCACACCCAGGGCCTCAGTTTGACAAAAATTACTAATACCAAAGCACAGGAAATTAAAGTTTTTTTTTCCAGTGTAAGAGATATTCATGAGTACAGGAATATTGCGGTAACATTCTCAGAAGGTTTTTTTAATAAGATTTAGTGTGCCGTATTCACCCCAGGGCTATCAATCAATCAACTGGTGGAGCGCCATCGCTAAGATTTTAAATTAAGCTTACTTCAGATCCGTTCTCCAAATCTGCTAGCAAAATTAAACTTGCCACAGACACCTGGAGCCTACTTATTGCAAGAGAAAAAACACAAATCCGGGTTTCATTTTCTCTTTTCTGCCACAGAGAAAAACTGACTATAATACACACGGTGTGTGTGTGTGTGTGTGTGTGTGTGTGTGTGTGTGTGTGTGTGTGTGTGTGTGTGTGTGTGTGTATGCTTTGCAAATCATTCCAAAAACAGCAGTAATTAACCATGGTAGCAGATATTAAGTATGATAGGCAGTTACTGGTGGAAAACAACATGAAAAAGCAGATAGAAAGGTATGAGTGATAAGTCATCTGTTGTTTTCAGTTCTCAGTCTTCACTACTGAGGTATGGGCAGTGCTGTTAAGGGCAGTGCTGATAAGGGCAGTAGTGGCTGTTAAGGGCAGTGCTTTTGAGGACAGTGGCTGATGTGCAATAACACAACATACCCATAAAAAGTAAACGCAAGACAACACAGAAGATGACTCACTGCAGCCAGTGAAAAACAAGGAAAGAAATAAACAATACGCAAATAAGCAATTACATTTTAAAAACAACAACATCCTCCAGAGGTGATGCGGTGACCTACATATCCTCTGTGTGGTTGTCCCATTCTCCCAGCGACGGCACAGGGAGTAGAGGGGCTGGGATGAGGCTGGTGCCGCGCTGGCAACCGTATTTGTTTTGGTGAGGAGCGCGACGCAGAGCTAATACAGGCACCGTTTGCTCAGCGGGTTTGGGGAAGAGAGGGGCAAAGCAGACACTCTGCCTACAGCCCCTCCTGTACGGCACACACACACACACCCTGCCCCACCCACCCACGCACACACACCCAAACAAACACACAAACACTGCCTACAGCCCCCCCTGTACGGCACACACACACACACCCTGCCCCACCCACCCACGCACACACACCCAAACAAACACACAAACACTGCCTACAGCCCCCCCTGTATGACACACACACACACACACACACACACACCCAAACAAACACACACACACTGCCTACAGCCCCCCCTGTATGACACACACACACACCCAAACAAACACACAAACACTGCCTACAGCCCCTCCTGTATGACACACACACCCAAACAAACACACACACAGACGCCATCCGAACCCGCTCCTCAAATCAGAGCTGCCACCCCATACATCATGAGATGTTTTGATTTAATAGTAATGGAGCAGGGGCCTTGCGACAGGTGGTGCCGCCGCTGTACAGTGGCCCCCGAATGATGGGAGGCCCCCCAAGTTACGAGTGGCCCCCGAGTGATTAGTGGCCCCCAAGTGATGAGGGGCCCCCCGTCGTCATAGTGGCCCCTGGCGGTAGTGAGCCCACCAAGCCTAAAGAGGCCTCTGCGTGTTGTCTAATGGAGCCGACCATGATTTACAACATCTACACAGACCCTCAAACAGAGACTGTAAACAGCCGAGAGATGACAGAAACATCACAGAGGAGAAAGGCAGAGACAGGGACACAGAAATAGAGAGAGAAAGAGAGAGGAGAAAAGAGAGATACAGAGGAGAGAGAGAGAGAGAGAGGGGGGAGACAGAGAGAAAATGGAGAGGGATAAAAGGGAGAATCATATCACATTGTTCCATTATGTGATATTCACCTGAATTATGCTATTTGCAGCATTTTGCTAACATTAGTCCATTTCCAGCTCATGAGGCCATGCCATCGTGTAGCAGGAGCACTAGCCAGACCAGCAAGAAATCATATAAACCCATGGTCACATCTGCCTTCAAGGACACTATACAATACCATACAGTTCTGTGATCTGTGAGGGCTATCATTATAAAGAAACCTGGAGTGATTTGGGGAAAACATCAAGGCTTGTCACTTAGCGCAGGAGCCAAATCACAGAGCTCTTTTATAGCCTCATGCATCCTTTGATCAAAATTATGGCCGGTAAATTATTCAGATCATGTAAATTAGACCTAGTAAATGGGCATGAAAGGGGAAAGGGGGTCACTGGACCCCTATAAATAATACAAGTTTCTTTTTATAACTTCAAAACGGGCCTTTAGTTGAATAAAACCCTCATAATGAGCCACTCTACGGCTGTTTTAGGACGATGGCAGAACTAGTTTTCATTATGTCTTTCATTATGTCAAGCACAGGTAAATAATTATGCACAAATATTTGAATAGCGCATGTTTTCACGAACACACCATTGATTATTCGCCAAAAATGCAATGTATGGATTTCCAAATAAACAATGATTCAAAGTTCGAGACAGATAAGACAGTTAAGTTTCAGAGAAAACACGAGTTCTTTATCATCTGACCCTACGCTCATATTCAAATAAAATGCCAGGCGGTCTGTGCACTTTAGTCAGTCGATTTACTGGTGCAGGCGTCGATTAGATTACAGATAGGCAAACTCTCAGTTCTTGGAAACTACCGGCCGTTAACATTTGCTTGTCTTACGTGAGCAGAATTTTGTGTGGAATCTAATAAGACACTGTATTTAGGCTATAAAATAATATATAACTGCTCACTAACTTATTCACTTGCCATACTCTTACAAACCCCAAATAAGTGTGTGCGAGGAAGGGGTATATCGACCTATAGCTTTACTATTCTATAACTAAACATTGATCTGCAGGGCACCTCTGAGGAGAAACCTTCTGCGCGCATCAATGACGCTTTAATTAATGGTGCTTGTTTAATGGCATTCTATATAAACACAGGAGGGCGCAAAAAATGGAATGTCTCACTCTTGAACCAGTGTCGACTATTTGCCATTTATTTCCTCGCAGACTAGCAGACCTGTCTGTTCCCATCCTGCTGCACCGACAAGAGTCTACATGGCAGAGCATCTTTCAAAAAGCCGATATCACACGTATCACACATCAAAGCAGTTGCTAAGGGCCATTCACAAGCTGGCATCCATTTTACAACACTTCCTTTATTGCAGGTGTAGTGAGGAAACAAAGGTATGGGGCTGTCATAAAAGGAGGAGCACATCTAAAATTCACCATATCTGTACCCGGAGTCGTTGCCTACAATGCAAATTCGGCCGTTAAGGTAGTTAAAGCAAATATCAGCACAACCTGTTTTAAACTATAGGCTACTCATTGAAGTGACGCCTGGCAAAGCACTGTCAACTTGAGGTATGAAATTCCATTCCCCCCGCAACTAGTCTTTCAAATCAAAAGACAGCTGTCCAGATTATGAAGCAATTTACACTAACGAGTTAAACTTCTAGAGCCACCACAACCATAGTTAACACACAAATTAGAAGGATAGCTCCTGAACGCAATAACCTTGTGTTTGCGCTTGCTGTAGACTAATTGAGCTTCTAATAACTTGAGCAGATGTCATCTGAATTGTAGGTTGCCTACGGCGCACTAAGAGGGTGGTCAGCGCAGCTTGAAGTTATCAGAGAAATTAAGACAGTCGCCAATCGCATCAGTAGAAACGCAAAGGGGTACCTCATTTTCATAGAACTGCATCCACGTTGCCAATCTAGCCTAAAAAGGCAGTGAGACGAGGAGCGAAAAGGGAGAAATCATTTAGCTTACCATAAATTGTTCCGTGGTGCAAAGCTAAAATCCCATGCAGGTTGCAGCGCCGGTGGGGCAATCAGCTTCGCAGGCTTGCAGTAGATAGAAAATTCAAAAGCATGCCATCTCGGGGAAATAAAAAAAAATATATGTACGTTCCCTTTGATATCTACGTTGATGATTATTAAAATGATCCCGTTTATGCGACAGCCATTCTCAAGCAGGAAAATATGAATCGCAAAAGAGATCCGCTGTTGTAAGCTATCGTGATCCAAAGCAAAATTGTTTAGAAACTCTCACGGTCGGCCAATGTTACTAATGTTTAAAACATGTTAAAACGAACCAATACAGCAATTCCAGGAAGGTTGCGATGTCAATTGCTCTCCGTTGAACTGCGGTCCCCAATAATGCAATAGTAACCTTTCGCCCTTCCAAAGTGTTGAAATGATCTCATGTGCGAACCGTTACATTCGCTTAAAAGCAATCTCCACAAATAAGGCTTGGCTGAAGGAAGTCTCGAATTTCATGACACCGCCGAGCAGGTTTATGAGAGC
>CM050217.1:3955000-3967500 GCA_027475355.1 Coilia nasus | reverse complement strand
ACTTTTAATAAGTTGTCTTTATTGTCATAGTACACATTTTTTGTAATTGCCATTCTCTACAATCAGAGAAGTAACAGTCTTTGTAATGTCTTTAAAATATTCCCCTGAACATTTTCCTCCACTAAACCCCTGGGCATCCTCTGCCCTTACACTTCATCTGAACTATGTTTCAACACTGGCCAGACTAAACCTTGCATAACTGAATAAAATGTAAGTCTTCGCTCGCCGCAAGGTATTTCATTTCATTTCATTTTATTTAGTTGATAGGGACAGTGCTCACTGATCAACAGACAAAACATTTGCTGACTTCTGGTAATGTAATGTAACAATGTAATTTGCTGTAAACATGCCGCAGTTAGCTACTGTTACTAATTTCCATCCATTGCCCCTAGCCAGATCTTTAGACAGGCGCCCTAAAATACAGATAGAATATAACATGCTTATAGCACGGTAAAGGCGGCCTAGCAACCTGATGCAGTTGATGCATGAAAAAAAGAAAGTCATGCTGATTTATCAACCTTGGATAGCCTAGAATTTGGTGAAGTGTGTGCTGTTGATCAGACATCTTTTGCAGAGGGAATGAATCTAGTGTGGAACAACAAAGAGGGTGGGACTTGAGCACGTTGCAGGGGTGGGTGGGGGAGAGTGAGGGCACCAAGGGTGAAGGAAGGTGAACGTATACAAAGCAAGGGAGTGGATGTCACCCAATGAGACGTTGGAGGAAAAAATGCAAATGGGGGAACCATGCTTGGGCTTGCAAATGGGATAAAGACGTTGGTCTGGTCATGGCCGCCTCTCAACCATGGCCTGAGGCTCGGTGGGCAGAGGCTATTGTGTGTGTGTGTGTGTGTGTGTGTGTGTGCGTGTGCGTGTGCGCGTGCGTGTGCGTGTGTGTGTGTGTGTGTGTGTGTGTTTGGGGGGGTCAAGAGGAAGGTCAGAGCTGCTGACTTCCTTCCCCAGTGGAGATATATTCCACACAGACATTACACCGCTGAGCATATATTTACAGCGTTACGGGGGGAGTCGTTTTATATGCAGCTTGCACTAAATTTGCCTTTTACTGCTCAGTGGTTAATTTCCCCATAATAAATGTGCGGTGCACCATAAAGACATGAGCTGCTGTGTTCTTGAGGATAGAAGGAAAAACACGTGGGATTCAATTGTTTTTCCAATACTACATTTTAAAAGATCTCCCTGTGCAGTGACCAACTCATCAACAAGAGCAAAAATCAAAGGAACAAAACTTTTTAAATGTTTACAGTCCACGTAATCCTCTCCAGGGCACAGCACTGTGTGCCTCTCCTCAGGCAGTGGGCCAGTGTCCCTGTAAAAGACCCATTAGCAGTGGGCCAGTGTCCTTGTAAAAGACCCATTAGCAGTGGGCCAGTGTCCTTGTAAAAGACCCATTAGCAGTGGGCCAGTGTCCTTGTAAAAGACCCATTAGCAGTGGGCCAGTGTCCTTGTAAAAGACCTATTAGCAGTGGGCCAGTGTCCTCGTAAAAGACCTATTAGCAGTGGGCCAGTGTCCTTGTAAAAGACCTATTAGCAGTGGGCCAGTGTCCTTGTAAAAGACCTATTAGCAGTGGGCCAGTGTCCCTGTAAAAGACCTATTAGCAGTGGGCCAGTGTCCTTGTAAAAGACCCATTAGCTCAAACCTAATTAAAAAGGCGGATAAATGGGGCTGGGCTGACCTGGTGGTCAAGGTAACAGACCTGTCGCAGGGCCGAAGTGCCACCCTAAGCATGGTAGTGCCCCCCCCCCCACACACACACACACACTGCTCCCTGGGCACCATCATGGCACTGTGCCCCCCCCCCCCTTACACACACACACACACTGCTCCCCGGGCACCATCATGGCTGCCCCCTGCTCTCATGTGTTTGGTGGGTTAAACGTACCATCATGGCACTGCACCCCCACACACACACTGCTCCCCAGGCACCATCATGGCACTGTGCCCCCCCCACACACACACACACTGCTCCCCGGGCACCATCATGGCTGGCCCCTGCTCACATGTGTTTGATGGGTTAAACGCAGAGTTGTAAGTTTCCCCACTGAGGGTCTAATAAAGGAATTAAACTATAAAAAATGCTTTCCCAGTGGAGAGGAGAAACGTCCTTGGTGCTGTCGGTCGTCTGAAGCATCCGCCAGCGCTGGAGGTGTGGAGGTATCGCACCTCTCCCAGCGAAGGTGCGAAGGGGAACTGCAGGACAGCCGTGGTCATTAGCCCTGTAGTCTGTGGCCCTTTCACCAGCCCTCGGTAGCCAGACACCGTGGTGTGACGTGGTCATTAGCCCTGTAGTCTGTGGCCCTATCACCAGCCCTCGGTAGCCAGACACCGTGGTGTGACGTGGAGCCGAGGTGGCGAACAAAGGCGCAGTCTAACAAAGAAGGGGGAGTGATGAAGAGTGATTGGGCACGAGGGCTTTATATCCCTCAGTTTTATTGTGTGCCACCCAGTATTTTCCTCACAGACTTGTTAATTCTGTTTGTAAAGGAGGTCAATAGTAAAAGTTACAGCACTGGTGCTTTGGTGGGATATTGGCGTGAAATGAAAGGAAGGCGAGCTCCACTCAGATGACACACAACACACACACACACACACACAATCACCATCATGACACACACACACTTTCTATATATGACATACAGTAGTATATGTGGACACATAATATATTCTTCCCCTCACATATTCATGCATGCATGCACACACACACACACATACACACTCAAATGCTCTCATACACACATAAATGCCCTTTGACACACAAACAGTACACACACATACACACACACACACACACACACACACACTCAAATACTCTCATACACACATAAATGCCCTTTGACACACATACAGTACAGACACACACACACTCAAATACTCTCATACACACATAAATGCCCTTCGACACACATACAGTACACACACACACACACACACAAACTGGGTCATGTAAAACCTGTGTGTGTGACCCTGCCTGCACGTTGTGTGACTCTTCAGCTCCTCTGCTGTGCTGGTGTCACCGCATGGCACCCCCCCGTTGTCACGCCCTGCCCCCCTTTGTCATGTTGTGGGGCTCTGCTCTCGACACAAAGCAGGAAGCTCTTCTCTTGAGTTCAGCTGCACTGGACAGCGCTGCCAAGAACATCCAGCCTTTTCACCTTCGCTGTGAGAGAGCCGTGTCAGCAAGCACCAGCCCCAGCACAAAGACCCCGGCCCCGATCCCATGCACCAGGGGCCCAGGGCACAGGTGAGGGAGACAGGTGAGCTGGCTCTTTGGCAGGTGAGAGGGAGAGAACAAGAGACTCTCAGGAACAGCCACTCTTGACACCAGGTCACCATTTCTGGACAATTTCAGGATCTTTCCAAGCTGAGTTCCTAATCTCAAATAAAACACGTACCAATTTGCTAAGTCTTTTTTTTTTCTTCACAAGTGTGTGTAATGGGGCTACACTAATTAGGAGTCACGGCTTGCTTTAGTGGCTGACTTTATTAGTAGTAGGAGACCTATACAGTATTATGCAGAGGAACTGTTCTAATTCTACAATACTGGCTGTATCTGATATTTCACTGGCAATACATCCTGCATTATTTTTGATTATTTTTGAGCTCATATCATATTGTATTTGTACCTACCATGTTTGTGCTTGTGATAATGGTTAACTTTTAGATAGACCACACTCGTGCGATTGGAAACTTCCAGAACATTGAGCTTCGCCCCTGTGCTCACCTTTGCTGGCAAGTTATGGAGGACAATCAGCTTTGACAGCTCTCTGGAGTCATATTTTGGATTTAAGAGCTCTTTCTCTCCCTCCCTCCCTCCCTCCCTCCCTCCCTTCTCACTGCCTCTCTTTTCTCACCCCTCTTTCTCTCTCTCTCTTCCTCTCTCTGCCTCTCGTTCTTTCTTTCTGTCTGTCCCTGCCCTCCATCTTTAAAGAAAAGCTGAGTGAAAATGATAGCATAAGAGAAGCTGTCAGCCGAGGAAAAAGGAAGAGGAGAGAGGGTAGGGATGTGCTGATGTTACAGACAATAGGACAGACCGTCCCCACTCTTATTACTGGTCTCATTTTCAGTGGAAATTGACTGCTGATCACATTATTATGTCGCGGCAGATATTACTTTTTAGTCTGGGTAATGATAACCTCATTTGAATGTCCGTGCAGTCTCCGTTTGGTTAATTTAATGCTTCAATTTAATTTAATATTTTAAGAAAATGTTTCTGTTTTCAGTGTCATTCCAATGGCTCTAAAAGGCAAATGGACACTTTGTTCCCCATATAGCTCCACAGATCCAGAATATTTTAAATGAATGGTATGCTTCCTTTAAATATTATTTTGAGCAGGCCACATCATTTTGGGCATGGCCATTTTTTTTTTTTTTTTTTTTCAAAATGCTTAATGATCAGTCTTTGAAACTCTTTCTTATGTTAATTTAAACTTTCCCAAAGGCTAAATGACTATTTCCATTTTTCTTTTACACTGTGCATCGCCATGGCAACCAAACTCAATATGAAGGCATACAGTTTGTGGACTCGGGTTGAGAATGGCGTCCTAGCTGGACAGCGGATACAAAGTGGAGACCACAGGAAGCCAGCTGTGATAATGACTCTAACTATGCGCTAACTAACACAAGAGACGCAGCCATAATAGCCCACCTATGTCTTACACAAAACTGTAAGGAAAGAAAATGGCCATTTGTCACACCCTAAAAACATGTTTCACTGCAGCATAGCTCTTTGGTTCGCAAATTACCTCCTTTCAATTATGTAATGAGCAAGTTTTGTGTTGCAGATTGGGCATGTGTTGATATGAAAGAGTTGCATATTCACGACTGGAAAGTGCAGCTGAACCCTTCCTTTAGCTATTACACAGCAAACCACCAACCTCAGTGAATCCCACAACCTTCTCCACCCTATCACAGAAGACAAGTCCACTATTATTTTTTTATTAATCAGTGGCACTTCAAAAGTGACACCAATTATTAATATCAATATAAAACAGCAAATAGTTGAATGGTGGGTCCATCTGACAAGAATTAACATCAGTTTTTATCATGCGCAGAAGGCCTCCCTCCTTTGAGGGGTGGATGGATGGACGTCGGTGGTGCACACAGCTAGATTGGACGGGCCGCATACACAAGTGCCCACCACAGCATTACAATAAAGCTCTTCAGAGACAGGGAGGGAGAGAGAGAGAGAGAGAGAGAGAGAGAGATAGAGAGAGAGAGCAAGAGCGAGAGAGAGAGAGGTGAGAGAGAGAGGGAGAGAGAGAGAGAGTAAGAGAGAGAGAGTAAGAGAAAGTGGGAGAGAGGGGGAGAGACAGAGAAGAAGAGAGAGAGAGAGAGAGAGAGAGAGAGAGAGGGGGAGAGACAGAGAAGAAGAGAGAGAGAGAGAGAGAGAGGGGAGAGAGAGAGAGAAGGAGAGAGAGAGAGAGAGAGAGAGAGAGGGGAGAGAGAGAGAGAAGGAGAGAGAGAGAGAGAGATTTGACTCAGTCCAGGACCACTGAAAAGAAACATACAATCAAACACGCAAGGGGGAACCCAGCTGAAATAAGCAGTGTGCAATTAGCAAGGTTACGGGATGGAGCACTGTACAATTAAATTGTCCATTTCCCTTTCACAGGATATAATTGACTCACAAAGTGATTTTTTATGGCTATTCAGCATGCGCTATGACATAAAGAGGGGTGAAGAGGGCCGAGAGAGAGGGAGAGAGAGAAAGAGAGAAAAACACTTGCGCCCGGAGAGGCTTTGAGACGAGGAAGAACCAGGTGCTCATTTCCATGTCTGAGTACAAGGGCGGCCTTATTCCCCTGCTTTCATAGGCAGGACGAGGCAGGAAGAGATGTGGAGATGCTCCTCTATGTGTCTGTGTCCATCCTGTTGTCTGTGTATAGCGTCCTCCTGTCTGTCTATAGCGTCCTCCTGTCTGTCTCCTCTCGGTGTCTCACTCGGTCTCTGTGCCCATCCTGTTGTCTGTCTATAGCGTCCTCCTGTCTGTCTCACTCGGTGCATGTGCCCATCCTGTTGTCTGTCTATAGCGTCCTCCTGTTGTCTGTCTATAGCGTCCTCCTGTTGTCTGTCTATAGCGTCCTCCTGTTGTCTGTCTATAGCGTCCTCCTGTTGTCTGTCTATAGCGTCCTCCTGTTGTCTGTCTCCCTGCCTGCCAGCACTCCTCTAACTCTCTCACGGTAACACTTTCTATCAAGCTCATATTTACAAGCCTCTTTAAACACATTCCTAAAGGCTTGTAAGCCATTCCAGGGCTCACTTGTAAAGAAAAGATTTCGATCTCAACGTTATTCTATTCCCTGGTAAAATAAAGGTTAAATAAAAAAAAATGTATAAAGTATGTAAAGTATTCATCGGCATTTTATGCTATGGCATAAGCCCTAAATCAACTTCAAGTGGCACAGTGCATTCTTGGTTATAAAGCTTTACCTGCCTTGCTAGTGAAGTCATAAGTATGTATAAATAGTTATGAACAATAATTTCAACCTTTAACAAGCTTTATGAAGGCATTAAAACCTGTTATGAATGTGTTTATAGAGTCTTATGAACACAAGCTTCATGGAAATTGTTACCGCTCTGACTTCCACACGCACTCACTAACTCAATCAATCACTCATACACACACTGACTCACTCACTCATTTACTCACTCATTCATTCACTCACACCCTGGCCCGCTCACTCACTCACGCACTCACTCACACCCTGGCTCACTCACTCACTTAGTCACTAACTCACTCACACCCTGGCTCGCTCACTCACTCACTCCCTTACTCACTCACTCACAAACTCCATCACTTCCTCATTCACTCACTCATTCACTGATTCAGTCGCTCACTCACTCGCTCACTCACTCACTCACTGACTTGCTCAGCTCGTGTCATTTCTAGCTCTCTTCTCACTCTCTGTCATACTACTGTGCCTCACTCATTCACTCAGTCACTCAGTCACAAACATCATTGCTCACTCACTCTCTCTGTTATAATACCTCACTCATTCACTCAGTCACTCAGTCACACTGGAAAATCACACTCAAGTAAAAGTATAGGTACCCTTTCAAAAAATGACTTTGGTAAAAGTCAAAGTCACTGACTGAAATGTTACTTGAGTTAAAGTCTTAAAGTATCGGAAATTGCTAGTACTTAAGTATGACAAGTAATGTAAAAATAAATGTACTCAAGTAATGTAATTAAAAGTACAAGTAAAAGTTAATAACAGGACAAGGCAGTCTGAATTTGTAATCTTTTTTATATTTTGGTTAATTGTAAAGGGCCAGGTTTCCCAGATGCAGTTAAGAAGGTTCTTAACTGGGAAACCCGGCCAAGGTCATTTAGCACCTATGGTTAATCTTACATGACAAGCAATTACACAGCTGAAAATGCACACGCATGAACAATTGCTGTCATTATAAACAAAAGTGGAGAGAAAACTGAATGTTATCTGGCATCTGAAGATGGAGACCACAGTTTGGTGGTCCGAACCTTTCTTTTGTAAACCTTTGTTTTTTAAAATAAGATTAAGTCAGTGCTGAAAATGAGGCGTACATCACCCCATCAAGAAAAAAAAAAACATAAAACACTGCTGTGTCCTTCTCCTCTTCCATCAGGACTGAGTGCGAAGCTAGCTTACTGCGTGAAGCCAGCAGGTGTAGCCTATTGGTTGTCATGCGCAAGTGGCAGTTTTTTTTTTTTTTTTTTGGTAACGGGTAACTAAACGGCACATTGAAAATGTATCAGAGTAAAAGTACGCAATTAGGTTCGGAAATATAGTGAAGTAAAAGTAAAAGTTATCAAAATTTAAAAAACTCAAGTAAGTACAAATTCTTCCAAAATGTACTTAAGTACAGTAGTGAAGTATTATTACTTCGTTACTATACAACACTGCAAACACCATTATTTACTCTCTCTCTCTGTCATGCCACCTCATTCAGTCACTCAGTCATAAACATCATTGCTCACGTACTCTCTGTTATAATACCTCACTCATTCACTCAGTCACTCAGTCACAAACATCATTACCTACTAATTTACTCACTCACTCACTTGCTCAGCTAATGCCACCTCTGCAACCCTTCGACTCTGTTAACTTGCACTCTCCCTCCCATCTCTCTAGCTCTCCATCTCTCTAGCTCTCCATCTCTCTCTCTCCATCTCTCTCTCCCTCTCTGTCATATTGCCCTCGACTCTCTCCATCTGTCTCCCCCCGCCCAGCGCCTCAGGCTTGATTCTTCTGTCATATTGCTTTCTCAACTGGCCCCAAACTCCCCTACCCCCCCGTCCACTATATATCCCGCTACATATAGGTGTATAATACACACTCACTCACCTCTGCCACCTCCCATACACGGCCCTGTCTGCTCCTGAACCCAGCGAAATTTCCTTTTCTAATGCCGCTGAGTTATGGTCCCCTCTCCCACCCCGCGCCCGGCCAATCTACTAATCTCGCTTGCCCTTTCTCCCTGCCTCTCTGGCTTTCTTAAAGGTTGGCTGCTCTTCTGCTGTCTCCATCTGTCAGTCAGTCTTTGTGTGCAAATCCCCCCATCTTTTTTACCCGGGACGATTTTATTCAATTTAAACGCCATTTGTTTCGCCGCTGCCATGGCGACCGGGTGATATACACTTTCCCTTGGAGTAGCCTCTACTGCTAATCATCCATCCTGGACGCTTCCCCCTCCTCCTTCTCCTCCTCCTCCTGCACATAGCAATCACTGGGGTGCTACACACACACACACACACACACACACACACACACACACACATATATGTGCGCAAAAACACACACACACGCACACAGACACGCACACACACACACGCACGTGTGTGTGCGCAAAAACACACACATGCACACGCACACACACACACACTTGTGTGTGTGCGCAAAAACACACACATGCACACACACACACACAAAACTTACTTAGATGTGTGCACACTAGCTGATGCACAAATACGCAAGTGTAAGGATATACATGTGCATTCATCCAATGCACACACACACACATGCACACAACACACACACACACATGCACACACACACAGACACACACACAAACACTTACATGTGTGCACACTAGCTGATGCACAAATACACAAGTCTAGGAATATACATGTGCACCCATCCATGCACATACACACACTTACACACATGCAGACGACACACACACAGATGCACACACACACACACACGTGTGTGCAAAAGCACGCACACACACACACGTGTGCAGACACACACACACACACACACATGCACATGACACACATGCACGCACACACACACACACACACACACATCCACGTGTGTGCAGACACACACACACACACACACACACACAAAACTTACTTACATGTTTGCACACTAGTTGATGCACAAACACAAAGTTTTGGCATATACATGTGCACTCATCCATGCACACACACACACACACACACACACATGCACACACACACACAGACATGTGCACACACACACAGACACACACACAAACACTTACATATGTGTGCACACTAGCTGATGCATGCACAGGCACATGCATGTGCACCCATGCACACACACACACACTCTCACACTCATACAGACATGACACACACACACACATGTGCACACACACACCCATGCACACACACACACACTCTCACACTCATACAGACATGACACACACACACACATGTGCACACACACACACTCTTACACACATACAGACATGACACACACACACACGTGCACACACACACACGTGCACACACATACACACTCTCACACTCATACAGACATGACATACACACACACATGTGCACACACACACACACACGTGCACACACACACACACACTCTCACACTCATACAGACATGACACACACACACATGTGCACACACACACACGTGCACACACACACACTCTCACACTCATACAGACATGACACACACACACACATGTGCACACACACACACACTCTTACACTCATACAGACATGACATACACACACACACATGTGCACACACACACACACTCTTACACTCATACAGACATGACATACACACACACACATGTGCACACACACACACGTGCACACACACACACACTCTCACACTCATACAGACATGACACACACACACACATGTGCACACACACACACGTGCACACACACACACACTCTCACACTCATACAGACATGACATACACACACACATGTGCACACACACACACACTCTCACACTCATACAGACATGACATACACACACACACATGTGCACACACACACACACTCTCACACTCATACAGACATGACATACACACACACATGTGCACACACACACACGTGCACACACACACACACTCTCACACTCATACAGACATGACACACACACACACACATGTGCACACACACACACGTGCACACACACACACACACACTCTCACACTCATACAGACATGACACACACACACACATGTGCACACACACACACACTCTCACACTCATACAGACATGACATACACACACACACTTGTGCACACACACACACTCTCTCACACTCATACAGACATGACATACACACACACACATGTGCACACACACACACACTCTCACACTCATACAGACATGACACACACACACACACACACATGTGCACACACACACACGTGCACACACACACACACTCTTACACTCATACAGACATGACATACACACACACGCATGTGCACACACACACACGTGCACACACACACACACTCTTACACTCATACAGACATGACATACACACACACACATGTGCACACACACAAACACATGCATGCACATACACACTCTCACACTCATACAGACATGACACACACACACACACATGTGCACACACACACACGTGCACACACACACACACTCTCACACTCATACAGACATGACATACACACACACACATGTGCACACACACACACGTGCACACACACACACACTCTCACACTCATACAGACATGACACACACACACACACACACATGTGCACACACACAAACACATGCATGCACATACACATTCTCACACTCATACAGACATGACATACACACACACATGTGCACACACACAAACACACGCACGCACGCACTCACACGTGCATATGAACCAAAAACTCACAGGAGTAATGAC
Source organism: Coilia nasus (assembly GCA_027475355.1). Classification (NCBI taxonomy): domain Eukaryota; kingdom Metazoa; phylum Chordata; class Actinopteri; order Clupeiformes; family Engraulidae; genus Coilia; species Coilia nasus. The sequence continues at coordinate 3,956,345 of CM050217.1, read as the reverse complement.
ACACTCTCCCTTTAAATGCCAATCTCAAACTGTGCAATTCTATATCCGTGTCTACCCCCCCCTCCCTTCTTCTCCCCTCACCTCTCCCCTCTCTCCTCTCTTCCTCAGTCCTCTCTTCCTCTCTCCTTTCCTCTCCCTCCCCCTCCCCCTGTCTGCTCTTTCCTCTCGGCTTAAATTAGTGGTCAGTCTGTCTCCGGCGAGGCGCTAAGGTGCTGCTGAGCCCTGCTCCCCCTGGGGCCCCCCCGTCAGTTTCACACCTGGAAATCAATTTGTCAGGACGTGTACTGCGCTCGCTCCGAGTGTGGCTGTCGCCGCATCCTAAATGCCTCTGGTGTGACAGGTCACGGAGCCTCCCATCCCTCTCCCTACATCCACCACCCCAGCCCCCCACCACCCCCACCCAAACGCCCTAAGGGCTGCTAGCCTCACACAGAGTCTGTAGTCATATTACGGTCGTCTACTGATGGGGAACTGGTGTGGAGGAGTGTGAGCTCCTATCCCTATCTCAGTCCCTAACGTCACTCCCCCACCATATCAATATCAATACACCAAGTTTCACAAAAGCATCTGCAATGCCCTGGATCTGTAATAACACCAACCATTATGTTGCATTGAAGACAGGAATACACCAGTTTCAGGCCAACAACATGATTGTGTGTGGAAACTAAAATTTGTGACAAAATTGTGTTCAGTAGTGCTGTAAAGGAGTTTGTGTGCGTGCTACCAGCTAATGCAGATATTTGGGTTATTTTGTTCATGCTTTTAAAAGTAATCAACTGGCAAAGGAATCCTGGCTCTCACCTGATGTGGTGGGCTTTGGCCTAACAATTAACACCTTTGTTTCTTTTTTGCACATGGTGTGCAATCCGTTTCCCAGGCAACTCACTTCTCTTCCAGCATCCCTTTATGATAATTACAATGCGTCAAAAAAGGAATAAAAGAGGCAGCATAAAGAGAGAATAAAGAGAGAGAGAGAAGAAAAAGAAAAAGACTTAAGAACACGAATCCTACTACTTTGCACAATCTTGTGAAAATGTGGAGGGAGTTGTCAGACTACAACATAACAATGGCAGGCACTTTACCCTGTCCTGCTGGGTTTTTTTCCTTTTCTTCTTGATCTCTCGTGCTGAGGATGTTGACGATTTAAGTGTAGTCCAGCAGACGTCTAAACTCTAAGAGCTGAGCTAGTATGGCACACGAGTGAGAAATGATGTCTCTCTAACACTGTTATAGACAGATGGCTTTGCTCTGACAACTCCGTTTTAGGTCCTTGTGTTGTTTCTTTGTTCTCAGATATTCGTTACATCTCGTACTTCCTGTCTCTCTGTCTCCTTCTTTCTTTCCT
>CM050217.1:3947500-3952500 GCA_027475355.1 Coilia nasus | reverse complement strand
TACGGTTACTCTAATGTTACTCTAATGTTACTCTGAGCAGTACAAGAAAGAAACAGTAAATATATCAATTCTCAAATCGATATCAATGTTATTTTTCAGTTCTTTAAATCAGTACAGTGTACTAAGCTATCAGCACATGATGTATTGTGAATGTTCATGCCTACAAACTTAGAATAGTTTACAAAATAGTTAGAAAACGGTAGAAAAGTCAGTTTTGTAAACAAAGAATAAAAAAACGTGTTATACATGAAAGCTACAAACCACACATGCACCCACACACATTCTCTCTCACACACACTCTCTCTCACACACAGATACACACACACACGCACACACAGGATCCTTTTAAAAATGCCTACCATTAGACGGCTATATTGCTATGCCTACGCACCATGTGAAAGAAACAGGGGCTTGCACCCGCATACCAAGCGAAGGGTTAAGCACAGGCCCAAAGGCAATTACTAGCAATTGTGATGGTAGTTAGCAATTAGTGGATTAGGTGTAATGAGTCTCTCGTTTCCATGGAGACAGCATTTTAGATGACACTTGTCAATGTGAAGAGCACTTTACTCAGCAACTGCAAGGACACACTGAGAGATGGTCTGTTTCATTAGACACACTGAGAGATGGTCTGTTTCATTAGGCCAAAGAGGAGAAATTAGGCTCGGAGTCCATTTCATTACCAGCACAATGATGGACAGCGTTTATTTATTTGTGCAAACTTTATAAAACAGAAACTAAACAAATAATGTAATTAGCCTGCACTGTTGTGGAGCACAGATGCCAGTCAAGCAGGACTGGGGTTGAAAGCAGTCGAGCACAGCTGAGGGCGTTCAGTGTGGGTGGCTTGGTGCGGAGTGGTTGAAAGGTCCTTCACTTCTCTGATGTATTCCTGGAACGTGCTGCAACCTACTGCAGTCCAGTCCACGTGAATCTGAGGGGAAAAAACAGTCCAGACACAGAGATGAGCACAACAGTCACTTTTTTTCAGAGGAAGATTGACAAGCAGATATTTGAGTGCATGTGCAACAGAGCTGTGAGCGTGCTGATGTGAGTGTGTGCGGAGGCTGTGGGATGCCAGAGCTGCTTTTATTTTTTCTCCATCTCCAATCAACTAAATGCCACCTGACTGTCATTAGCACTGCGCTAATCCTTCAGCACAACTGATGCTATAATGGACGGTAATTTGCATGGAAGGAAAACAGAAGCGGAGAGGCTACAGAACACAGCCCACTTTAACAGGCCTACATTTACCTCAGAGTTAGAGCTAAAGACTCAAAATGGCTCCTTCCTTCATCACCCTTGTAAACGCCTCATACACTACAGCAGTTTTATTCATGTTCATGTTCATTAAGACTGTTTTCAGATTTTTATCAAATAGTGAAGCAAGTTTCGTCTTTTTGTGACTGTGTTCTGTGTTCAGCAGAGAGATTAAGTGATATTTGGGTGTCCAGAATCTCCCGATGTACAAAAACTGCAGACATCTTTGTCTTTAACCCATCCCAACCTCAACCACCCCCCCCCCCCCCCACACACACACACAACACACAGCTCTCCCAACCCCCCCCCCCCAACACACACACACACACACACAGCTCTCACAACCCCCCCCCCCCCCCCCCCCCACACACACACACACACACACAACACTGCCTCTCAACCATTGAATGACATCTGATCACTCATTCCTCACTATTACCCCAAACTACCCCTCCTGCCCCCCCCCCCCCCATTCAGCTCTTGCCCATCTTGTTCATACCACTTCATCACCTCTTCTCCCTTCCAACCCCACCACACCTGCACTTTATTCCACCCCCTACCCCTACTACCTATCCCACCGCCCACTCCCCATCACCTATTCCACCCCCTACCCCCGCACCTATTCCACCCCCTACCCCCATCACCTATTCCACCCCCTACCCCCGCACCTATTCCACCCCCTACCCCCATCACCTATTCCACCCCCTACCCCCGCACCTATTCCGCCTCTGCCCTTCATCAGACTGCCATCCCCAAACTGCATTCTACATAATTTACTCCCCCTCCCCATGCACAGTATAGACTGACAAACAGCAATTTCTCTGCATGTCTCACTTTACCCAGTTACATTACATTACACTTTTACACGCAGATTCTTTTATCCACAGCGACTTACAACAAGGAGGATACCCAGTACCTCTATGCATGTGACAAATACATATCCTTGTATCCTGGTATGCTTGTGTCCTTGTAGTATAATAGTATAATAATAGTAATAGAGTGTATCTCTGCAGTGAGGCGTTTTCAGGCCGTCACTGGCCCCCAGGCGCTGACGGACAGCTTGAGATGATCTCCGAGCCGACAGCTTGATCTCTGACAGACAGCATGCGAAGAGGCTTAGAAGAATCTGCCTCGGTCACGCTCCCCTGTCCGTCTTCCGTTCTGCCTCGCTGTTAGAGATAAATGACTCGTGGAGGTTAGAGAAACACAAACTTTTTTATACAGGACACATTAATAAGGGGGTCATCCATACAGCAAGGGTTGAGTTTTATACAGGACACATTAATAAGGGGGTCATCCGTACAGCAGGGGTTGAGTTTTATACAGGACACATTAAGAAGGGGGTCATCCATACAGCAAGGGTTGAGTTTTATACAGGACACATTAATAAGGGGGTCATCCGTACAGCAGGGGTTGAGTTTTATACAGGACACATTAAGAAGGGGGTCATCCATACAGCAAGGGTTGAGTTTTATACAGGACATTAATAAGGGGGTCATCCATACAGCAAGGGTTGAGTTTTATACAGGACACATTAATAAGGGGGTCATCCGTACAGCAGGGGTTGAGTTTTATACAGGACACATTAATAAGGGGGTCATCCGAACAGCAGGGGTTGAGTTTTATACAGGACACATTAATAAGGGGGTCATCCATACAGCAAGGGTTGAGTTTTATACAGGACATTAATAAGGGGGTCATCCATACAGCAAGGGTTGAGTTTTATACAGGACACATTAATAAGGGGGTCATCCGTACAGCAGGGGTTGAGTTTTATACAGGACACATTAATAAGGGGGTCATCCGAACAGCAGGGGTTGAGTTTTATACAGGACACATTAATAAGGGGGTCATCCATACAGCAAGGGTTGAGTTTTATACAGGACACATTAATAAGGGGGTCATCCATACAGCAAGGGTTGAGTTTTATACAGGACATTAATAAGGGGGTCATCCATACAGCAAGGGTTGAGTTTTATACAGGACACATTAATAAGGGGGTCATCCGTACAGCAGGGGTTGAGTTTTATACAGGACACATTAATAAGGGGGTCATCTGAACAGCAGGGGTTGAGTTTTATACAGGACACATTAATAAGGGGGTCATCCGTACAGCAGGGGTTGAGTTTTATACAGGACACATTAAGAAGGGGGTCATCCATACAGCAAGGGTTGAGTTTTATACAGGACATTAATAAGGGGGTCATCCATACAGCAAGGGTTGAGTTTTATACAGGACACATTAATAAGGGGGTCATCCGTACAGCAGGGGTTGAGTTTTATACAGGACACATTAATAAGGGGGTCATCCGAACAGCAGGGGTTGAGTTTTATACAGGACACATTAATAAGGGGGTCATCCATACAGCAGAGGTTGAGTTTTATACAGGACATTAATAAGGGGGTCATCCATACAGCAAGGGTTGAGTTTTATACAGGACACATTAATAAGGAGGTCATCCGCACAGCAGGGGTTGAATTTTATACAGGACACATTAATAAGGGGGTCATCCGAACAGCAGGGGTTGAGTTTTATACAGGACACATTAATAAGGGGGTCATCCATACAGCAGGGGTTGAGTTTTATACAGGACAGATTAATAAGGGGGTCATCCGTACAGCAGGGGTTGAGTTTTATACAGGACACATTAATAAGGGGGTCATCCGTACAGCAGGGGTTGAGTTTTTGTTCAGTGAGTTTGTGTTCAGACCTCTTCTCCCACATGACAGCTGCTTTATCAGATCCTGTATCTGTAAAGATTTCAGTGTGGCACTAGCGTACACAACAATGAATCTTGAAGTTGTTGTGTGTTCATACTAGCCTGGTAAACCAGCCCCTCGTACTTCATTTCATTTTGTACAGAGGGTCTGGAGCGGAGGCTGTGAGAAATGATTTCTTCCTGGAGGTGTGGACTGCTGAAGTTTAAAACAAGTACCTCTGCCTTTACCCAATCGCTAACGCCTGGTCATCACGTATGCAATTAGCCTATGCACTACAATTCAAATGTAGCACACAAAGTCAACGTCATGGCTCATGAACACACCCTCTGTTCGCTGATTGGATCGGAGTTACTTGGTCCTCTTACATGCTCCTCAACAGATTCCGGTCCAGCCCCTCCTACTTCATTTCAATAAATGAAAGTCTATGTTTTCAAGACTGTTGGCTAACCCTGTTTGTCTGACTGTATTTTTGATATAGTTTGACACTAACAGGCAACATAGAGGAGATTGAGTAGTTCACGCCACAAGGGAGAAACTGTTAGACTACACTCAACTGTGTTAATAGTGGTAAATAAAGTTCATTGTGTTTTATTGTGCCCTTGGTGCTATTACTTTGATGTAATCTTGTGTAGTTGTAGGCTATATGTGGAAGCATAGTTTTGAGGAAGCATAGCTTTTGGAAGATGTGGAAAGAAGTTTGGATGCAACTTCACTATTTAGAGTAAATCGCATGACATTGCTCTTTTCATCTCAGAAAGCTTAGAGAAACATATTTCATTAAGTTATGAAATGTGCACTAATAGATTAAAAAAAACTTGTTTTGGACATCAGCTTCAGTCAAAATTCTCATTATACATATCAATACAATTTTTTGTGCTCAAAACACTGTTGTATGGATGTAAGACACCTTGAAAAGGAGATTCCTTGAGAAGAAGGAGGAGGATGAGAAGTGGAAGAGGGCATTGTGTTGACATTTGAACAGCTCATAAACTACAATAGTGTCACTGATGTTTATGAGT
>CM050217.1:3935000-3940000 GCA_027475355.1 Coilia nasus | reverse complement strand
CTCTGTCTCACTCCCTCTTTCTCTCTCTCTCTCTGTCTTGCTCTCGCTCTCTCACATTTCTTTTCTTAGGACTCAAACAAATTCAATTTCATCAGCAAATCTGGTGGAAAGAAAAAGGGGAGCAACTGACCACCACTCCCAAATCCTCCTCCCTTCCTTATTATGCATGCTTATGTGCGGTGTACACACACACACATACTCACATAGCCACACACACAGACACTCACAGATACACACTCACTCACACAGCCACACACACACACACACACACACACACACACACACACACACACACACTCACACACACACACACACACATTCCTTCAGGCTGGCAGTGTGCACTTTGCTTGCTATTCATGCAGCGTCCTCCTGTAAATGACCTCTGACCCCTATGTGTGCGTCAGTGTCCCCAGGCCTGGGACGCGAGGGCTAGAAAAATACCTCAGGCCCATCAACACAGGGCCAGGGCACAGCCATGTCATAGAGAATGGGGCCCCCAGGCCTGGGACACAAGCGTTAGAAGAATACCTCAGTCCCATCAGCGAAGGGCCAGGGCACAGCCATGTCATGAAGAACGGGGCCCCCAGGCCTGGGACGCAAGGGCCAGGGCACAGCCATGTCATGGAGATCGGGGCCCCCAGGCCTGGGACACAAGGGCTAGGGCACAGCCATGTCATGGAGAATGGGGCCCCGCGTCACAAAGGGCCTCTCAATTCAAGCCTTTGTTGCTCATTTAGCAATGCCCCTCTCCCCAGGGTGCTATACGCGTCAGCTCGGCCCATCGTTTCTGACACAGGAACCGCAAAGGAGGTCGTTTACAGGAACAGCAAAGGAGGCCGTTTATCAACGTTTGACGCTCATGTACATTTGTTTTTTTCTCTTTTTTGCTCTTTCTTTTGCCTGTCAGTGGAGGCATCACTCCGAACGCTGATTAAGACAACGATAAGGCCCGGTGATTAAGAGAACGATAAGGCCCGGAGAGCGGATTTTTCATCCTCTGCTGTGGCTGCATTGTCCCGTATGGACGTAAGCACAATGCACGGTGTCACAACGTCAGAACATCCTCGAAACCAGACAAAAAACGAGACGTGTGCAAGCAGAGCAGAGCGGAGTGAATGAATGAATGTCCTTTCAATGTAACAAGTGAAAAATCATGTCCTTTAAAGGAGGGTGACCAAAAGACTTGCAGTGACAATGGTCTTTTGGGGGACTCCCCGGTAAAAGGGGTTCCTCACAACCAGGGGTGTAGTGCTAAATTGAGAGTGGGTAACCTATGAATTGCAATGGACCCTCTGTGCATCATGAGATTTTTTAAGAAGACATTCAAAACATGTTCATACAATACCAAATGGTCCCTTGTTTACATATTATAAATGAAGATGATGTAGGGTGATTTTTAATGGTAGACGTTGTATTTAAAGGTCTCATTGCATCATTTTTTCATTAATTTTGCAATGGTCTGTAGTATTATAAGCACATCAGGGTTCAACTGGTTGTTATAAATATCTATTCATATGATGGTTTGTGTGTGTCATTTGACAACAAAATAGCATTTTGAGAAGAAATAATACTGTTTTGAATGCAAAGTTTCATTTTGCAGGAGAAGTGAGGGGTTTAGCCCATTGTGTGTGTGTTTTTTTGCCTTCTGTGTAGAGTTCTGAGAGTATGAGTCATGTTTTCAGAAAATGTGTTTAAACAATTGAGAAAAACTGTAATAAATGCCCTGTGATCTGGTTTTAGTGAAAAAAAAAAGCGCTTTAATGCTCCTGTTACAGGTTGTTCTAGTTTTCTGGAGGAGATGAAACAGGGAGAATGACAAGTTCTCGGCTATAACAGGTTACAGGCTACATCCATTCAAAGCCCATTCAGTCATAGCACACCAAATAGAAGATGTAAACGTTATAAACAAACACACATACTTACGTATATTTCGCTAAGTGAATGTGTCTTGAGACTCCTCCGGTAATCTGTGTGGAATGGCTTTTTCTAATTAACAAACGTACATTACTTTGTTGGCCTTTTCCTTATTCCCTCCTTTTCCCGCCTATCTTCTTTCATTGACTAACGGAGGCAGTCGGGGTAGAAGAACATTTCACATGCAGCATGCATATGCCGCTCGGAGTGACCTATCGTATTTCAAAAAGAACAAATAGTAAACGGTTTCTCGCAGAATGAGACCTTTAATGGTTTCACTCTATAGTAAAGAGAATAAACTCTATGCATAGGTGGATGAACTCTGTTGAGAGGTGGATAAACTCTGAAACTGGTGAGGTTGGTAAACTAAACTCTGTTTACTTGCGTTTACCCTCCACTGCATCACTGCTCACAACGGTTCCTCACAACACTGCAGAAAGAGCCCTGACAGCGCAGCACAGCATGGCACGGCACGGCACGGCACAGCACAGCTCTGCACGGCACGGCACAGCACATCACGGCACGGCACGGCACGGCACGGCACGGCACGGCACGGCACGGCACAGCACAGCACAGCACAGCTCTGCACAGCACAGCACAGCACAGCACAGCACAGCACATCACAGCACAGCACAGCTCTGCACAGCACAGCACAGCACAGCACAGCACATCACAGCACAGCACAGCTCTGCACAGCACAGCACAGCACAGCACAGCACAGCACCTTGGGGCAGATAAGGACCCAGCGACTCCTTGACAACTGCTTTATCCGCGAGGTATTATCATTTCATTACCTGCCAGAGTCAACAGCCCCCTTCGCGGTGTTTTCTTTTAAACTCCGTCTCCATGGCAACCATTGATTTATTGTTTGTTAGGACCACTTGTTCCTGGATGATTGCCTCTTAAATGCGCTTCGTGACGAGCACCTGCCTCTCTCCCAGACTGAGTTTGTGTGTGTGTGGGAGAGAGAAGGAGATGGGAATGGGTCTGTGTTTGTGTGTGTGTGTGTGTGTGTGTGTGTGTGTGTGCGCGTGCGTGCGCGCGTGTGTGTGTGTGCGTGTGTGTGTGTGTGCGTGTGTGTGTGTGTGTGTTGTGTGTGTGTGTGTGTGTGTTGTGTGTGTTTGTGTTGTGTGTGTTGTGTGTGTGTGTGTTGTGTGTGTGTGTGTGTTGTGTGTGTTTGTGTGTGTGTGTGTGCATGCGTGTGCGTTTGTGTGTTCCCCCAGAGGAGCAAGCGGAGGCATTATATATAGGGGTGAATTAGTGTGTGGACAGGGCTTGTGGATGTGGCTATGGAGTGCTGGTTCAGACCGGGGCATCCGTCCGATACCCATCACTTCCCTCAAGCTTAACAGCCTTTAGAGAACCCCCCACCTCTCTCTCTCTCTCTGTCTCTCTTTCTCTCCCTCTCTCTCTGTCACTACTTTTTCCTCTCCCTCTCTACTCTCTCTTATTCTTTTACTTCCTCTCTACCCTCTCTCACACTCTTTCTTTCTCCTCTCTCTCTGTCTTCCTCACTATCTTTCTTTCCCTTTCTACTCCCCTCTCTTTCTCTCTCATTCTCTCTCTTTCCCTCTCTTTCCCTCTCATTCTCTCTCTTTCTCTCTCATTCTCTCTCTTTCCCTCTCTTTCCCTCTCTTTCTCTGTCATTCTCTCTCTTTCCCTCTCTTTCTCTCTCATTCCCTCTCATTCTCTCTCTTTCTCTCTCATTCTCTCTCTTTCCCTCTCTTTCTCTCTCTTTCTCTCTCATTCTGCTCTGAACCCCCCCACCAACCCCCCTGAAGCAGTCAGAACAAATGGCTAAGGAATATCCCTCCCATAGGCGGCCAGCCACCTCCAAATCTATAAAGCCCTCCATCAAAAAGTGGAGCCGGGCCGCTTTACGAGCGCATTAATCTCGCGCGCCTCACGCTGCTCGTGCTCTTCAAAGCACCTTGACAACGCCTTTGTGCCGCTCGCCGACACCGACGCCGACGGCCTCGCCGACGGCCTCGCCGACGGCCTCCCCTGGGCCACGGGCCTGGGCCGGGAGAGGGAACCGCACCGCTTCAGCACAACCTGTCAGAGGGGGAGAGAAGAAGAACAAGGGACAGAAAGAAACAGAGAGAGGGATATAAAGAGAGAGAGAGAGAGCAGCAAGGAGAGGACAGGATGAAAAGGGAAGGCGTACGAGGGGGAAATAGAGGGCTAAGAGGATGACTGCTTAGAGGTGCGCTTGGCTTCTTGTCTTCGCTGAGATGTCTTGAGAATGGGACGTCTTTGTACTGCCCTCCAGTTTAAGCTCTGCTCATCAAATAGAAATGTGAGTACCTCTTTGCGCACACACACACACACACACTCACACTCACACACAGCACAGACACACATACTCACACACATAGACACACTCACACACACTCACACACACACACACACACACACACACACACACACACACACACACACACACACACACACACACACACTCACACTCACACACAGCACAGACACACATACTCACACACATAGACACACTCACACACACTCACACACACACACACACTCACACACACACACACTCACACTCACACACAGCACAGACACACATACTCACACACATAGACACACTCACACACACTTACACACACACATAGACACACACACACATATTGAACACACACATAGACACACACATACAAACACAAGCACACACACACACACATAGACACACTCACACACACACACTCATACACACACACACACATAGACACACTCACACACACACATATAGATACACACACACATATTGAAAATGAGACACATGACCCACACAGCATGACCAATGACATAAATCTGTAATATTGATTAAAGGACCACATCCAAATGTCAGTGGCCTCATAATCTTAACGCACAGAGTATTTGCTAAAGCCACATTCTGCTTTATGGGACCAGCAAGTGCCAAAAAAACAGCCTTTAGCAGAGTTGCTTTAGCAGAGGGAGAAGCAGGCACACCTGTCAGTGAGAGACAAACAGAGAGATAGAGACAGAGAGAGAGAGGGATAGAAAACAACACCTCCGTCAGCCCTTGTGATGTCTGCGTTTGTTCTTTT
>CM050217.1:3912500-3925000 GCA_027475355.1 Coilia nasus | reverse complement strand
GCCTGCTGTTTCCTCCGCTTCCTGCTTCGCACTTCACTCCTCGCCGAACCTAATCGCCCCCAGTGATGGTCTGTTCATTCTCTCGCAGTCCTCTGTCTCTCTTCTTTTAGGGGGCTCTCTAGCCATCACAGGGGCCAAAAGACATTACGCTGTCTGCTGCCAACTTCACCTTGTCAGAGGAGCTAAGTTGTAAGCAAATGGACTTCTTTTTGGAGCTTAAAGACATTTCACCTTTTATCCAAAAGGCTTCTTCAGTCTTGGCCTGATGATGGGGAACCTGATGAAGGTGAAACGTCTTTAAGCTCCAAAAAGAAGTCCAGTTCTTACAACTCTTTTGACTGCCATGACCTGGGTGAATGAGACATGCACGTCTCTCTCTTCAGTTACCTCCTCTTCCACAGATGTAAGTAAACATTCATTCGTTTCATCGGAGAAACTTAACATGTACAACTCGAATAATCCGGTTAATACAGCACATCAGTCAAGATGGCCTAGTCAAAGGGGCACTGTAGGCAAGAACAAACACAGCAGCTGGTGTAAGACGTGTACAACGCGGTGTCCGAAATGGGTTATTGGCAGATCATGCAGAGTAACTTAACAAATGCATAGCTGAAATGAACTGTTTTGTTTGGACAGACAGACAGACAGACAGTGTCAACAGGATCTAGCAGTGATGGTGGGACCAGGCAGTCCCTGCATACTCCATTTTTGGAACGTGCTCCACAACCAGCCACCCTCAGAACCACCCACCCTTACACCCCCACCTCACAACCAGCCATCCTCACAACCCCACCTCAGAACCCCACCTCACAACCACCCACCCTTACACCCCCACCTCACAACCAGCCACCCTCACAACCCCACCTCACAACCAGCCACCCTCACAACCCCACCTCACAACCCCACCTCACAACCAGCCATCCTCACAACCAGCCACCCTCACAACCCCACCTCACAACCACCCACCCTCACAACCCCACCTTACAACCAGCCATCCTCACAACCAGCCACCCTTACACCCCCCCCTCACACCCCCACCTCACAACCAGCCACCCTCACAACCCCACCTCACAACCAGCCACCCTCAGAACCCCAACTCACAACCCCACCTCACAACCAGCCACCCTCACAACCCCACCTCACAACCCCACCTCACAACCAGCCACCCTCACAACCAGCCACCCTCACAACCCCACCTCACAACCCCACCTCACAACCACCCACCCTCACCACCCCACCTCACAACAACCCATCCTCACAACCAGCCACCCTCACAACCCCACCTCACAACAAGCTATCCTCACAACCACCCACCCTCACAACCCACCTCACAACCCACCTTACAACCAGCCACCCTCACACCCCCACCTCACAACCCACCTCACAACCAGCCACCCTCACAACCCCACCTCACAACCCCACCTCACAACCAGCCATCCTCACAACCAGCCACCCTCACAACCCCACCTCACAACCCCACCTCACAACCAGCCACCCTCACAACCCCACCTCAGAACCCCACCTCACAACCCCACCTCACAACCAGCCACCCTCACAACCCCACCTCACAACCAGCCACCCTCACAACCCCACCTCACAACCAGCCACCCTCACAACCAGCCACCCTCACAACCCCACCTCACAACCAGCCACCCTCACACCCCCACCTCACAACTAGCCACCCTCACAACCCCACCTCACAACCCCACCTCACACCCCTACCTCACAACCAGCCACCCTCACAACCCCACCTCACAGCCAGCCACCCTCACACCCCCACCTCACAACCCCACCTAACAATCCCACCTCACACCCCCACCTCACAACCCCACCTCACAACCAGCCACCCTCACACCCCCACCTCACACCCCCACCTCAGCCCCAGACGAGTGCATGAAAGAGGGGCCGTTCCTCTGAAGCGAAGTGGGGGGGCATGTCGATGAGAGTCGTGTGCGGATCTGCGGAGAGACGTCCACAGCAGGGGACAAGTCCCGCTGACGGAAGCTAAAGTCATCTTCTCACGGCTCTGACACAAAGACAGGAAACGCAAAGAGTGGAGAGAGAAGCCGTAATGGCTTTAATTGTTCGACATAATGGCTGTGATTTATTTATTTATTTATCTATTTTCAGCGTTAAATGTGATTAGCATTCATGTTTGTTACAACAGCAGTGATGTTTCAGTCATGGTTTCATTTCAGTAATACATACTGTGAAGAGGGATGCTTTTTTTCTTTTAATTTTCATCTCTCCTGTGAGATCACCTGCTGTTGTACTAACCTGTACTTGTTTGTAATGTGGGCTGACTTCAATTACAACTACTATTGTGGTGCTAAAGGATTATGATAACATATAAATATCATTCTAAGAGGATTTCTTTGTGTTTTGTGAGTGTTATTCCGATTGTATGTAATGTAATCTAAAACCTTGCTCTGAGAAAAGAGGCTTAGAGAAGAGATACAGTGAAGCATTACTTTTCGTGTGTGCGTCTGTGTGTGCGTGTGTGCATGTGTGTGTGTGTGTGTGTGCATGTGTCTGTGTGTGTGTGTGATTGTTAAGCTCAGAGGAGAGATGGTGAAGCATTCATTTTTATTTGTGTGTGCGTGATAGTGAGTGTGCGTGACACTCTGTGTGTCGGTGACTGTGTGAATGCGTGCATGCCCATGTGAGTGTAGTTGTAAGTGTGTGACTGTGTGTGTGTGTGCCTGCGTGTGTGTAACTGCACATTCGCCATCAAGGCCTGCCAAAAATAGAGACGGCACAACATGGCGGCAGCTTTAAAGCACATCCTCGCATACATCTGTCAGCCCATGTGTCGCCAGCTCCCTGGCACCTCCAGCCCTTTCATCTGATGCGCAGCCTGCTTCGACTCACTTGACCTCATCACAGAGGCTGGGGAGGGCTGGGGAGGGCTGGGGAGGGCTGCGGCAGGGGGGTGGGGGGGGGTAGATGATGCCGAACGACACATTTACAGCTCGCTCAGTGATGCATTTCAACATGAGACTGATTTCCTGGAAACGCGGAACAAAGGAGGCGTAATCACCAGGCTGAGTCAGCCGGATTAATCGACACTTAACCCCAGGCGTCAGGGGGAAAAATAAAACAAAAAACTCACTGGACAGAATGATTCAGTGATCCCATCTAATGATTAGGTGAATTGTTCTGTGAGTATTAATGTTGCTGGCTACCTGCAATGTATTCGGGAGAGCTCCACTGAGAGTTCCTCTTAGAATGGGTTTCGGCCAGATTGGCATTGTGTTGTGATTGCAAGCATACGAGTCTTAAAGGAGAACTTCGGTGTAAAATGAAAATTGGCATGTTAAAACATCATACCGAGTTGGTATGTGTACTGAGGAGCAAAGTTGATTTAGCCTGTTGCATTCAGAGTTAAATTTTTTTTTAGCGTTTGTCCCAGAAGGCTAACAATGGAAGTGGTAGGTGCCCTTAGACGAAGCATGACGACTACGCTATTTTTAAACCATTAAAACAGCTCGAAGAAACTCCACACTCCATTGGTAGTACAACACAGGTCCTGACATTAAAAACGAGGCACTGAGAACTTTATAAGTGTACACAACATTTATTAATAAAATAGTTTTGACAGGCAGTACCTTGCTGTAGTTTCTCGTCTCCGCCATGATGAAAGTGCAAACAAGTCGATTGTACTACCTCTTCTCCTATTCTTCCTGCTGGTTCGTGTTCCTCAATCGACTTGTGTGAACTTTCATCATGGCGGCGATGAGAAACTACAGCAAGGTACTCGTCATGCTTCGTCTGAGGGCACAAACGATAAAAAATAGTTAAACTCTGAATGCAACAGGCTAAATCAAATTTGCTCCCCAGTACACATACCAACTCGGTATGATGTTTTAACATGCCAATTTTCATTTTACACCGAAGTTCTCCTTTAAAGCAACACTATGCAACTTTGTTAGACACTAGGGGGAGCTCTGTTGAGAAAAGCACTGAAAGTTGCATAGTATCTCTTTAAGACCTCGGACGTCATCTTGTTTGGCGAGCATATGTCTTTCGCCAGTTGTTTGTGTCTTGTCATGGTGATGAGGGGAATCTGTGAGTGTGTGTGTCTGATCATGGTTATGATGTGTGGGATCTGTGAGCGTGTGTGTGATAATGGTGATGATGTGGGATCTGTGAGTGTGTGTGTCTGATGATGGTTATGATGTGTGTTCTGTAAGTGTGTGTGTGTGTGATCATGGCTATGATGTGTGTTCTGTAAGTGTGTGTGTGATCATAGTTATGATGCGTGTTCTGTAAGTGTGTGTGTGTCTGGTCATGCTGGTCATGATGTGTGTTGCTGATGTTCCTATCTCGCTCCATCATCCATCATGTGTGTGTGTGTGAACACCACGGTAACAGACTGCAGGGGCCACTAGGGATGTGGGAGGGAGGTGAGACATGGGGAGTGGGGGGGGTGGGAGGGCGGGTGGGCAGGCTGGGATGGCGGCTGAGACCCCAGCTGTGTGCCTCCATTTACCCAGAAGCCACTCTGCCCCTGCGACGCCCCACGGCGCCCCAGCATCCATCAGCAGCTCCACTTCCTGCTGCCGAGTGCAAACAGCAGGAGGGGGAATCAGGACTTGTGGAGGGGGGGGGGGGCAGAGAGAGCACCCCCACAGGGCTGCCCCGCTCCACTCCACCCCACCCCACCCTACCCACCCATCCTCTCCGCTCCACCAACAAACTACTCCCAACAGGAGGCAAATACACACCTACACCCCCCCTCCCAACCACCATCACTGCACAGCATCACTGCACGCCACCCCACCCCAACCACTCTGCCAATCTCAGGCGCTCGGGTTAGAGCCATGCTGCACTCCTCTGGGCTTTGTTTATCTTTTCATCCGCACTAACCCTCCCCTCCTCTTCTATTCCTCCTCCCCTCCCCTCTTCATCCTCCTCCTCCTCCTCTCCTCCACCAGTCTGATGTGCGGGGGACAATCCCATCAAAGCCTCTGAACTCAGTGGCTTCAGTGAACTGTTCAGGCCAAAGGGGTCATCTCAGTGTGGATCCCCCCCAACAGTGGCAGGGATGACAGTAGCAGTGGCAGCAGCAATGGCAGTGGATGACAACACCTCATGGACCAGAACCCTACTTCTGTGTTCAAGCAGCAACGGCAGTGGATGACAACACCTCATGGACCAGAACCCTACTTCTGTGTTCAAGCAGCAACGGCAGTGGATGACAACACCTCATGGACCAGAACCCTACTTCTGTGTTCAAGCAGCAACGGCAGTGGATGACAACACCTCATGGACCAGAACCCTACTTCTGTGTTCAAGCAGCAACGGCAGTGGATGACAACACCTCATGGACCAGAACCCTACTTCTGTGTGCAGTGGGATTCAGTGGGATGAAACCCACAGATGGCATTTGACCTCCCCATGTAGAAAGCGGATGGGGTTACACTTTATCTGAAGGTGTCTACATAAGGGTGACGTGAGCCCTTTATAAACATGACATAATACATATCGTGAACATTAATGATACTTTATTCATGTTTATGACTGTTGTCATTAAGTGTTGTTCAGTTTTTTGCAATGTCTGCATTCCAAACAATATCAACTTAACATTACAAAAACCAAATGACACTTAATGACAACAGTCACAAACATGAATAAAATGTCATGAATGTCTATAACGTGTCATGTCACTCATATGTAGTCACTTTGAAATAAAGTGTTACCGTGGAATGGTAGCGAGCAAAGAGAACATTCGATCTCGCTCTCTTGCTCAGCTCTTTGCGTAGGGGGAAATAGATACGCGATAAAACTGATGAAAAATGGCTGGAGTAAATTATTGAAATAATTCCGTCCCGGCCGCAGTCGATGCTCGGTGGGGGCCGGGGAGCTGCCGAAACGCATCCGATTAAAAATTGACCAGGCGTCCGGCGGCAGGACAATTCAATTGAATAGGCTCCATCCTCCAGATGTGTCAGTTTGAATGTGTCTGGTCCTGAGCTCCCCCTCTGTAATGGGACGCATTGCCAAGTGGACAAACAGCAGACTGTAGTCTATTCCAGCCACTGCCTCCACTCGATCAATGGGTGTCTCGCTGTCCATCGACCCGCATCGATACTGGGGCTTTAAAACTCAAGGTGAAAAAAAAGACAAAATATCTCTCTCTTTCTCTCTCTCTCTCTCTCTCTCTGTCTCGCTCTCTCTCACACACACACACTCTCTTTCTCTCTCTCTCTCTCTCACACACACACACACGTACACACACACAGAAACTCTCTCCTTCTCTCCCTCTCTCTCTCCCTCTTTCTCTCTCCTTCTCTCCCTCCCTCTCTCTCTCTCTGCTAGACCTCAAAGACATGTCCAAGGGATGGCGGCGATGAGAAAGACTGCATGGGTCTTGACAAGGCCTGATTGTGAGGAGACAGGAGACACACGCGGGGGGCTTTAGTCACGGGGCCTGCACTCTGTTACACTGTGTAAATCTCCCCCAAACCAGACATCAGCTGACAGGATGTGTGTGTGTGTGTGTGTGTCTTTGTGTGTGTGTGTGTGTGTGTGTGTGTGTGTGTGTGTGTCCGTGTGTGTGTCTTTGTGTGTGTGTGTGTGTGTGTGTGTGTGTGTGTGTGTGTGTGTATGTGTGTATGTGTGTGAGAGAGAGAGAGAGACAGAGAGAGAGAGAGAGAGAGAGAGAGAGAGAGAAAGGAGAGCGGGTGAATATATTTAAGAATCAATGGAGTTGCAATCAATTCGCCTTAATGGGCAGCTGTTCTCCCAGGGGTAGATCGCTGGAATTTCAAAAGCAATTCTATAAGAGCCTTATGGATCTGTTCCTGCAACCCCCCTCATCCACCACCCAACCACCCCTACAGCCCCCATACTCCTTATGCCTGGCTGACAAAATCATTTCACATCAATCCAGCCATGTAGAATGCATCTCGGGCTGTGCCTTATGCGGAGGGGGCTACAGGCGGAACAGGCCTAATGTAATTATTCCGTTTAGCCAGATTCGCTACAGTAGGTGGAGCTGGGCAGCTGTCTGGACTGCTACAGAGTTGGGGTGGGGGGTGGGGGGTGGGGTAGGGTGGTGGGGGTGGAGCGGTGGTGGTTTAGCATCGATCGCGGCCGTCGAGGAGCTTAGCTAAATATGTACACCTGTAATGCAACAGAAAGAAAATCCTCTTGCCCTTATTGTGTTATTTTTTCATTTTCTTGTAGGTGTTTTTGTGCCTTTTCCTGAGCAGAAGGCTGTGCGAAGAATAAGCTGCTTAGAGAGGTGTAATACAAAACAGCCATTAGCTTCTGTTACACTACAAGCTCCAGCAAATGGTTGAAAAGCTTGCTGTTGGCAGCACCTCGCTGTGGCCTTAACAAAGACGGTGCACGCTTTCAAAGCTGGACACGTCAATGAGACCCACAAAGAGCAAAAACATCAAAGGAGCTTATCGGGCGCTAAGCTGGAAAAAGCAGCCCCCAGAGATGCCCAGGTCTCTGTGGTCACATGATCCAGAAATGCCCAGGTCTCTGTGGTCACATGACCCAGAGATGCACATGATCCAGAGATGCACAGGTCTCTGTGGTCACATGACCCAGAGATGCATAGGTCTCTGTGGTCACATGATCCAGAGATGCCCAGGTCTCTGTGGTCACATGACCCAGAGATGCACAGGACCCAGAGATGCCCAGGTCTCTGTGGTCTTTTATTCCTGTGTGGCTCGTGTTGGTCGGTGTTGTTTGGGATGGGGGCTTGGTTTCTCATCTAGGAAGACGTGCTTCCACAGGACAGTCATTAATCTGCATGTTACTTGCTGGGCCTTGTGAATCTCATATCTCATATGGGCCAAATTACAGACAGACAGACACACACACACATACGCACACACACACAAAGGCAGACACACACACAAGCACAGACAAACACACATATAAACTCTCTCTCTCTCTCACACACACACACACACCTACAGACAGACACATACACAAACACACACACACACACACATACACACACACACACACACACACACACACACTGATTGACAGCATCCTCAGGGATGGCACGGCTGTGTTGGCACTGGATTAGTGTGGGGTCTGATCAATAGCCTTCAGGGCTGAGGACAGATGCTGAGGGAGTGCTGGTGGGGTGTGTGTGTGTGTGTGCGTGCGTGTGTGTGTGTGGGTGCGTGCGTGTGTGTGTGTGTGTCCGCGCGCGTGTGTGTGCGTGTGTGTGTGTGTGTGTGTGTGTGTGTGTGTGAGTGTGTGTGTGTGTGTGTGTGTGTGTGTGTGTGTATGTATGTGTATGTGTGTGTGTGTTTGCTTGTGTGTGTGTGTGTGTGTGTGTGTGTGTTTGCTTGTGTGTGTGTATGTATGTGTATGTGTGTGTGTTTGCTTGTGTGTGTGTGTGTGTAAAATGTTCAGAGGGCCTAAGCGTGGGGAGAGACCCAGACAGCATTAGTCAGCATGGGTGGGGGTGGTGGTGGGGTGGGGGTGATGGTGGGGTGGGGGTGATGGTGGGCCCTTCAGACAGAGAAGCATGGGTGGTGGTGGTGGTGGTGGGGGGGGGGGGGGGGGGGGGGGCAAACAGCTAATGAATCTTAAATTTGCAAATGAATGAATAAATAATGCATTGAGCGCGACACAGTGATCAGAGTCAGCCAGTGCAGATATGCCCCCTCAGATGAGATGAGTTATTTGGGCGATACACTGCAGCAGTGTTGCATAGAGCTGAGCTGATGCATATCCAGTGCCATAGATCAGCGGGACAGCAGCGGGACAGCAATGTGCCCCGCGTCACTCAGTCACATTCTCCTACGCGGGGGAGGGACACTGGTGCCATAGTGAGTGTGTGTGTGTGTGTGTGTGTGTGTGTGTGTGTGTGTGTGTGTGTGTGTGTGTGTTCTCCAGTGTATGCGTTTCTCATGACTCGGTGAAAGGTTTGGGCAAAAGTGCAGCGTTTGTTTGTTTATTAGTCTGTATGTTTGTTAGTTAGCAACATAACTCAAAAAGTTGTGGATGGTTTGATAACATTTTCAGGGTAGGCTAACTTAAAAGTGATTAGGTTTTGATGGTGATCTGAGCTGCCCTGGCGAAGGTCTGCACTCTCTGAGTGCTTTTCTAGTTTGCCTATGCAGGCCAATATGGCTGGACTCTCTCTTTGCAGGCCAATATGGCTGGACTCTCTCTTTGCAGACCAATATGGCTGGACTCTCTCTTTGCAGACCAATATGGCTGGACTCTCTCTTTGCAGACCAATGTGGCTGGACTCTCTGAGTGCTTTTCTAGTTTGCCTATGCAGACCAATATGGCTGCACTCTCTCTTTCTCATGCACTCTCTCTTTCTTTGTCTTTCTCCCCCACCCCCCTTCTTTTTCTCCCTCTCTGTCTCTCTCACACACACAGGCACACACACACATACACACATATACTCACACACACACACACATACACATACACACATATACTCACACTCACACACACACACAAAAGTTTGTGCTTGTCAGGATTATTCATGCTGGGGAAAAGTAGCTGATTTTCTTTCCCTCTCCGCCTTTGTGTGAAGGGAGAGAAGCGGGAGCATTCCGGCACCTTCCGCAGATAAGATCCAAATCAGCGAGCCAGATTGGCTTCCGCTATCAGCGCCTCAATCACGCACTGCATCAGGTAGATAATTTGCAAATGTTTCCCGTGACCTCCATGCATTCAAATGATGTCTTTGGCTATGTGTTGAGTCCGAGCATTTACCCACCGCCACCCCTCCCCTCCCCTCCCCTCAAACCCCCTGATGGAAAGTGAAAAGTGAAAGAGACTGAGAAAGACAGGAGACCTCCATTAGTATTCCCTGTGGCAATCCGTCCGTATCTGTTCTTTTTTAACCTCCACTACGGTTTCTTCTTCCTCCCTAGGCGAAAAAGGCGAGTGGAGATAGAGATGGTGGACTACATCTCGCCGAGAAACGGGACGCTGGCAGCAGAGCTCCCCCAGTCCTTTATTCAACCCCATGGGAGGTTTTTTTTTTTCATCTTCTTCTTCTCCAAAATGACAAACGACAAGAGCGTAAGTATGAGAGCGAGCAGGAGGAGGATGAGGAGGAGAGGGGAAATTATAATGACACACAGTGAGAGGGGAATCACCTTCAGCAGAGCAGAAATGTCATAGAGAGAGAAAAATCACTCAAAGCTCTTTAATGTGGAATGAAAGAGCGGTCTTGTTTTTTTTTAATCGTGTGCAAAAAAGTCTGTCTGGACCCAATTAGGTAGCTGGGTGTTAGACTGTTCTGATGCACGAACATGTGTGAGGAGGGAATTTGAAACATGTATTAGATTCAAAACCATTGAAAATATCTTTCAATGTGTGGATTTGTTTTGTGCAGGCTATTACAGTTTTTTACGATCGCTTAAACCCAATTTAAAAAACTAGGCCCATTTTGTCTAAACACTACACACAGTTAGGATAACCATACACTAGATGAACAGAACACCCCATATCTATTGCAAAATGTTATTCTTCTTCCAAAACTATACACTTATTTGTAAAAATGCTATTTTGTTGCCAAATCACACACACATGATTCATATGATCTGTTTGTGTTTGAGTGAGTTACACACAATGGTAATCAATCCTAAACACTTCTGTAACATTCTGACTTTTCTAATGACAGAGTCTGGGTTTCTTTTTTTTCTGAAATATTGACA
Source organism: Coilia nasus (assembly GCA_027475355.1). Lineage (NCBI taxonomy): Eukaryota > Metazoa > Chordata > Actinopteri > Clupeiformes > Engraulidae > Coilia > Coilia nasus. Next base: position 3,914,336 of record CM050217.1, on the reverse strand, counting down.
AATGACATGAATACATTCATGAAACACAACACATATATACATACATATATTTCAACTGATAAAAAATTGTACTTGCAATACAAACTCAGACAGTGTGATCAAGTGTTTGATTGTCTATTTTCATTTTCAAGGGATGTCTCAACCTGTTTTTTTCAAGGCAGTCAACCAATGTCATTTGCATGTGATAAATTTAGTCCTTGTTCATGCTCTGCTCCACATGTACCTTACAGTAACAGTATTTACTTTTGCAAAAAGTGTGAAGCTGAAAATGTGTTTAGAGTGGTGCCAATCTGAGCCGATGTTTTGTTATTTGAGTTTTAGGTTTCATTAACAGTGGGAAACTTTACATTTTAGTGTGTAAGCAAACATAAAAAACTGTATCTAAGGTGGGCTGAGGTAGAGTCATCTGTTAAGCACAGTGCATCTCAATGCATTTTCTAAAAGAGAGAGATTTTGGGGATTGTTTTTGGCACAAGTTATTCTCCCAAACATAAGCATCGGATATGTGATGTATATTTCGCTATCTGCATGAAGCAGTCACAGTCCTTGTGTGGATGGATGAGGGACATTGTGGTGGCCATGTTACAGTAAGAGATACATGCTCCTCTAGCAAAGCAGACCCTCATTGTCCCTGGAGATGATAACCACACTGTTCTGAGGAGTGCCCTGAAGATCTGAGGAGGGCCATGTCCTGCTGGCGTCACAGGATTAGCCCATCTGATCCAGGACAGGTGCTTAGCCGCCAGGTGGACGGTGGGTGGTGGCAAAGGAGAGGAGCAAAGTAGTTAGGAACTAGAAGAGCACTCAGAGGGCGCAGACCTCCGCCAGGGCAGCTCAGATCACCACCAAAATCTAATCACTTTTAAGTTAACCTCGTGTGTGTGTGTGTGTGTGTGTGTGTGTGTGTGTGTGTGTGTGTGTGTGTGTGTGTGTGTGTGTGTGTGTGTGTGTGTGTGTGTGCATACATGTGAAATAAATACAGTAAAACTCATCTCTCTGACAGACTTGTCTTTGACATCTGCTATAAATGCTATTCCACCTTAACTGAAAGTAGTCATAAGAGAAGAGATAGAGTGAGCGAGAGAGGGGGGAAGAGGCAGTGAGAGCGAGAGGGAATGAGAGTGAGTAAACAGTATATGTGATAGACAGTGAGAAGTTGGTGTAAATAAAGAGAGAAAGAGAGAGAGAAGGAGAAAGAGAGGGAGAGAGAGAAAAACACTTAAGAGCTGAAGTGTATGTGTCTGAAGTGACTGGCTGCTGGAAAAAAAACTGAGCTATGGACTGATGAGAGGTGTGGGGGAGAGAGAAAGTGAGAGAATGAGAGAGAAAGAAAGGGAAAGAGAGAGAAGGAGACAGAATGAGAGAGGGAGGTTGGGAGAAGGAGAGAGAGTGAGAGAGGGAGGCTGAGAGAAGAAGAGAGAATGAGAGAGAGAGGTTGGGAGGAAAGAAAATGAGAGAGAATGAGAGAGGGAGGTTGGGAGAAGGAGAGAGAAAGAGAGAGAAAGAGAGAGAATGTGAGAGGTGCATTGGGAGAAAGAGAGAGAAAGAGAGAGAAAGAGAGGTGCATTGGGAGAAAGAGAGAGAAAGAGAGAGAAAGAGAGGTGCATTGGGAGAAAGAGAGAGAAAGAGAGGTGCGTTGGGAGAAAGAGAGAGAAAGAGAGAGAAAGAGAGAGAAAGAGAGGTGTGTTGGGAGAAAGAGAGAGAAAGAGAGGTGTGTTGGGAGAAAGAGAGAGAAAGAGAGAGAAAGAGAGGTGCATTGGGAGAAAGAGAGAAAGAGAGGTGCGTTGGGAGAAAGAGAGAGAAAGAGAGAGAAAGAGAGAGAAAGAGAGAGAAAGA
>CM050217.1:3902500-3907500 GCA_027475355.1 Coilia nasus | reverse complement strand
GCAGCACCATCCTGAAGCGCTCTGCGGAACGTAAGATGAATTGACAGTGGCGCATGACTCGTCTGTCGTGACAGGCCGAATGAAGTAATGCTCCTGACACATTTAGCGGGGACGTGAGGTCATCAGACAGGCCTTCCCATGAGCCCGCGGGAGAGGGGCGGACGGGCTGACGGGGGCAAAGGCACTCTCCCACTGAGGGGGATGAGTGTGCAGGCCTGAGGGGGGGTCAACGGATGAGAAAAGAGAGATCGACGTGGACAAAGTGCTGCTTTTTTCACTGCTGTAGAGAGAGAGTGGTTCACTGGCCAAGAACCGAAGGCTAAGCAGAGAGCCTCCACAGCTGTCACAGTCTTATTGTCTGTCTTATTGTCTGTCTTATTGTAAGCTTACTGGGTAGCTCTTTATTTGAATGGGTCTACATAAGAGTGACATGAGCATGTTATAAACATGGCTTGACACGTCATGAATATTAATGAAACTTCATTAATGTTTCGGACTATTGCCATTAAGTGTTATTCGGTTTTTGTAATGTTAAGTTGATATTTTTTGGGATCCAGACATTGCAAAAACCGAATGACACTCTAAAATAAAGTGTTATCACATCCAGGGTTGTCACACCCAGCATCTGAGGTAGGCCATACAGGCCAGCTCAAATGAATTTACATAGAAGTCCCCACCAATAGCAGAGCACTTCTCGAGACGCTGCAGTGAAAATAGCTAACTTAAAAAAAAACATGACAGCAAATCACAGTTTTGAGTTTGCAGAAGCAATTGTAGCTGAGAGCGTCCAGTGATACCTCCAGCTACTGTATTGCAGCATTGGATAATAAACGGCTCTGAGGCCTCCACCCACCCAGGAGCACGTATGCCCTCCTCGTTCACCACCTCGTCATACGCCCCGCTCTGCGCCACAGCCAGACGAATGGGACAGCAGGGCACCAGGGTTCAGAGGGACACTGCGGTGGCCTCTCGTCCAGGATGCCACCAGGGTTCAGAGGGACACTGCGGTGGCCTCTCTTCCAGACCGCCACTGTTGTTGAAAAGGTCACCGATGGCCACAGGGGTCTGACTACCACCTCCTTTTTGCACAGCGAGATGGATTGCTTTATCTACAATATGTCATATAATTCAGACTGTGTGGGGGGGGGGGGGGTTCTACATGGGGTATTGGTTTTTTGTGAGGGTATGTGTTTTAGTGTTAAGGCATGCCAAGGACAGGAGAAAAGCTTTATTTGTTTTGTGTGAGTATATTGTGAGCTTATAAGTTACATCATTTATATATTCTTGTTGTGTATGTCTGAAGCAACGTCTGTAGCGTGGCAATATTTAAGTTCATTTTAGGTGTGTCCTAATCTTCGGAGTGTCTATTGTGTGTCTTATGTGTTTTTTTCCTCCTTTTGGAGACAGTAAAATATTGATGACAAGAACAAGAATAAAAAACAGATCTGTCTGAAGAGAGCCCCATTTCCTGAAAGCATTGAATAATAATTCAATTCAAACATTTCAAATTCAATTCAAGTGTTTGATTGAAAAAAAATCAATAATTGAATCAAATCATGAACATTGTATTATTCACTACCATGATGAACTGTTTACCACAGGTGTAAATCACAAATAAAGTAAAATACTGTAGTTCAGTTTAATTTATTTATATATAAATGTGTCACATTCACCTTTATGTGAAACACAGCACAGTCAAATCTGCCCCCACATCAGCTGGTCTGTTATTAAAGCGATCCTGTTTTTGGGGTACTTGAGCTTCCTTGTAAATCCCATTATGCTCTATCTTATTACCGCTCTAACTGGGGGCACTAATACTTAAGAGTAATTGTGGCAGGAATGGCAGTGAACTCATCCGATGAGGATAATGCCATTAGAGGAACACTACAGCATGGCCACCGGCCTTGTCCCCGACCTGACCCTGCTCCGCTCGCCTTCACACACACACACACACACACACACACACACACACACACACACACACACACACACACACACACACACACACACACACACACACACACACACACACACACACACACACACACACACACACACACACACACACCTTCTCTCCTTCTTCCTCCCAATTTTCCCTTTTTTCTAGCACTTCCAGTCCAGTCTACACATTCCTCTGCTCGGCTATCAGCTGCATCTCCAGGAACTGTGGAATTTGAAGGAGTAGAACGGGGGGTGGAGTGGAGTGGGGTCCGGTGGCGGTATAGGGGTCGGAGGTCAGGGAGAGGATTCCAGAACTATTGTTCCACACACACACAGCTGGCGTGGGTCAGGGTTGGACAGAGGAGTGTCTGCACTAATGGAAGAGAGTGGGGACAAGAGGCAGTATGCGTGTTTGTGTGTGTGAGTGTGTGTGTGAGTGTGTGTGTGTGTGTGTGTGTGTGTGTGTGTGTGTGTGTGTGTGTGTGTGTGTATGTGAGAGAGTGTGTGTGTGTATGCCTGTGTCTGTATGTGTTATATGTGTGTCTGTGTGTTTTGGGGGGGGGGGGTTGTTGGGGACAAGAGGCAGTGTGTGTGTGTGTGTGTGTGTGTGTGTGTTTGTGTGTGTTATGTGTGTCTGTGTGTTGGGGGAGGCATTGGGGGTTAGAAGCAATATATGGGGGGTGGGGGGTAGACCTCCAGCACAGACAGCAGCACTGCTGGCCCCACCAGGCCTCCATTCAGCCAGGCCTCCATTCAGCCAGGGTTCAGGAGGTTGAGGGACCCCTCGCAGAGGGAGGTTCTGATGGTGGAGCTGTGTGGGTGTGTGGGGAGGTCTGGGCCTAATCCTCCCAAACAACGCGGCAACCCCTCTTCAACCTCTGCTCTCTCCCCTCTCCCCACAGCCTTCGGTTGGGGGCGACCAGCACCCAGACAGCTGAATGCTAACTAGGCTAAACTGCTATTAATGGCTGCCCCGTCGACAGGCGTGAAGCACTTCCAAATTGCGGTGCAGACAAGAGGAAAAGAAAAAGGAGAGAGAGAGTCGGAGAGAGAGATGGAGAGAGAGAGACGGAGAGAGAGAGATGGAGAAAGACGGAGGGAACAGAGAGACGACGTCAGCTGTCTCATTAGATACGGTTGTCAGGAGAGGATATGTATCAAGGCTAAAAATAAAACCACAATGTAGTCCCTTATGAGCATTGTTAATGACATCAGCTTAATGACTGCGGAACATGATCGCCTCTCACTCTCGCCCAACAGGACGTTAAAAATATGATTCAATTAAAACGTTTGATGGTGGATCATTTCCTGTGATAGATGCACGAGACGGGTTGTGCTACGCTAGCCACTCTCCACTGGCATGCAAGCTATCAGCAGAAACTGCCCTGATAGATAGATAGATAGATAGATAGATAGATAGATAGATAGATAGATAGATAGATAGATAGATAGATAGATAGATAGATAGATAGATAGATAGATAGATAGACAGACAGACAGACAGACAGACAGACAGACAGACAGACAGACAGACAGACAGACAGACAGACAGACAGACAGACTTTTAAAATGCATGCATCATGCATTATCATATCCATCTGTGAAAGAAAGACACAGTGACAGAGAGCAAGAGGGACAGAGAAAGAGAATGAGAGGCAATGTAATTATACACCATGCCATGTCCCTCTAGTGCCTGTCTAATAGATATGCACCAGTGTCCCCTCAGTCATGCTAGCATAGTCCTCTGATGACCATGTGCTCGTGTTAAGCTTTAAAAACACTTTGGAGCTGAATTGAATGCTGAATTACATCTCGGGGATTGGGACAGGGTGGCATGTGTGTGTGTGGGGGGGGGGGTTAGGGAGGGAGGTAGGCACGAGAGGCAAGGGGGGGTTGGTGTGTGTGTGTGTGTGTGGGGGGGGGGGGGGGCAGTTGGGGTAAACCAATTAGTCTTCCCCTGAGGACCAGCCTGGCGTGGCCTGCAACGGTATTCCCGAGCACATCTGTTCACTACACACACACACACACACACACACACACACACACACACACACAGACTAACAGTCCCCAACAGGTCCCCGGGACGACGGTCTGTCCCCTGGCTTGCCTGCCTCCTGATGGCATGTTAAGCTGAGCTTCATCCTCGTGAGGACAATGGCCAAGCCAGCGTGATTTGCAGAGTCGCTCGCACGCAAATGAACGACTTACGCAGCGGATGGATGGATGCATGTGGGAGGTGGGGGCCGGGGTGTGGGGGGGTGGGGTGGGGGGTAGAAGTAGAAATAGGGAAGAACTACCACCCCACCTCTATCCCCATCTACCACCCCACCTCTACCACCCCACCTCTACCGCCCCACCATCCCCACCCACCATCTCTACCACCCCTCCTCTACCACCACCACCTCTACCACCCCACCTCTACCACCCCACCACCTCTACCACCCCACCTCTACCACCCCACCACCTCTACCACCCCACCTCTACCACCCCACCACCTCTACCACCCCACCTCTACCACCATCCCCATCTACCACCCCACCTCTACCACCCCACCACCACCACCACCTCTACCACCCCACCTCTACCATCCACCACCATCCCCACCACCACCACCATCCCCATCCCCATCCACCACCTCTACCACCCCAACACCACCACCACAACCACCACCTCTCCCATGGGGTGGCTGGGTTGGGGGGGGGGTAGAAGTAGAAATAGGAAAGAACTACCACCCCACCCCACCCCACCCCACCACCTCTACCACCCCACCCCACACCACCCCACCCCACCACCATCCCCACCCACCACCTCTACCACTCAGCACCACCTGTTTCTGACAAAGGAGGAGACGATCAGTGTGTCAGTCTGGTGTGTTAATGATGGCCGAGGAGGGACAGAGGCGAGGTGGCCCGCTGCATGTGGCAGCGTGTGTGATAGTGTGTGTGTGGCAGCGTGTGGCAGTGTGTGTGATAGTGTGTGTGTGTGGCAGCGTGTGGCAGCGTGTGTGATAGTGTGTGTGTGGCAGCGTGTGGCAGCGTGTGTGATTGTGTGTGTGTGGC